>CM072241.1:2055989-2158489 GCA_036851935.1 Coregonus suidteri | reverse complement strand
ACCTAAATTACATTACTTAATGCAGGTTTAATCACTTAAAAATGGTATCTGAGGTTCATGCTTTATCCAGGATGTGCCCTCATTGATCGTGTCCACTGCTTAGAAATGTCTGGGCTCTGGTTTGAACCGAAAAGCTATGTATGATGATTTAGTTAAGAAATAACAATGTAAAGTAGACCTTAATAAAAAAAAAAGATGCATATATGGAAAAAATAAAAATATAAAAATAAAAAAATATAAATGTCTGGGCATAATAAAAAATAAGCACAAAGCTAAATAAATAAAGTTAAAAAAGAATAATAAAGATAAAATAAAATAATAAAAAGATACTAAGGAACAGGATCCTGTCTTTCAGTTAAATAGCAGAAACAATAATTCAGTCACATTCATTCCGGTTAATGACTATGGCGAGTATTGTCTATATCGGTGCAGATTTCTACATTTGGTTGCCGCATCACATTTCTCTCTTGTTTTAAATTTTGTCAAATGTGGCTGTTATAACTGCAGCATTTTCTCTACTCTCCCTATTGCAAAATAATGTAGAATTGCTGAAATTAACTCTGAAAACTTCATTTGTTCCGTGGATCCGCTGTCAAGAGGGGGGTCCGCTACGAATGTTTTGATTAATGGGGGCCGCTAAAGTAGGCTGGCCCCTCTTTGAAGTTTCGATCTTGCTTAACTCATTTTTTTTCCGACGACGTGTTTTTTCCAGACCAGGACTCAGGGAGTGCTAACCCTTGAATTTTTTCCATCTCCACCGAGTTTTTAATCTCGGCTTTTAGTTTTTTGCACCTCTCGTGTGAATGACCTTTTTTCCTTCAAGTTGCTGGAGTTGTGCCAATCTTGCAGTTCAGGCGGATGTCAGAAGGTACTTTTTTTTTTTTTGTTATTTTTTTTTGTTTTTTTTTTTTTTTTTTTTTTTGTTTGTTTTTTTTTTATTGTTTGGTTTTTGTTTTTTTTTTTTTTTTGTTTTGTTTGTTTGTTTTTTTTTTTTTTTTTTTTTTTTAACGAAGTATGTGTTTGTTTTCACATGATTGGTGTGTTTGCTTTTTGTGTCCTTGTGTTTGCTTTTCATGTAATTGTCAATTGATGTGTATATACAGTAGATATGTATAGTGATGGTTGTTTATTGATCTGTACATGCAGGGCTCATATGACAAAAGAATAGACCGTGCTCAGCTGACGTTGCTGGCTAAATATAACTACAAACATAAAAAGAGAGGAAACTTCAATAATAAAAAACAACAGACACAAAAAAGCGGGAGAAAAAAACAGGGGAAAAACAAAAAAGAGGCGAAAACAGAAGCAAACAATTAGAGACAAAGCGGAAAACACCAAAAAAGGGCAGAGAGAAAAAAAGTAGGAATATATTGAATAAAAAAAAGACGAAAAATTCTCGATAAGGCATTGCTTAGGCGGACCTCACGGGTAAAACCTAAAGAGGGTCTGACAGACAATATAAAGTTTAAAAAAGAGACACAAAAAGACAAAAACAAGGAAATGAAAAGAAAAATAAGGAAATAAAAGAACGAGGAGAAAAGAAAAAACAACTCCAAGAAAGTTACAAAGAATTCTGCAAAATGGGAATTATTAAAAAAAAAAAAAACGCAAACACAACAGAAAAAAAAAAAAAAGAACACAAATATCGGAAACAAAGAAAGAAAAAAACAAGAAAAACAGATCCATACAAAAGAATAAAATTAAAAAAATCAAAGAAAAAGAAAAAAGACAGGAAAAAAAAGTTGGAAACCTCCTACGAGGCGGCAAATAAAAAAATAAAAGGGGGAAATAAGAAAACAAGAGAAAGAAGAAAACACCACAAACAGAGTATGAGAAACAAAAGAAATAAAACGAACAAAAAAAAAACATGGGCGAGGCGGCGAAAAAAAAGAAAAAAAAAGGAAAACAAGAAAAAAAATTTATGTGACAACAAACAATAAAGGAAAAAGAAAAACAAGAAAGAAAAAGCAACAAAACAAAATTGAACAAACTAAGATACAGTCAACAAAAAAAAGATAACACAATAGAACAAGATAAGAAAAAATTGGGAAAAAACATTACAAAATAAAAAACAAAGAATTAAGAACACTAGTAAGCAAAAAGCGCAAAAATTGTCTGAAAAAAAAAAAGAGACCAAGTGAATAATAAAAAATAAGGAAAAATCAAGCAAAAAAAAAAGAAAGCACAAAAAAGAAAAGAAAAATAGAAAAAAAAAATACATAAAACACCCCTATGCAGCCCCCTCATAACGGTCTGGCAACGACCGGTTTAGAAAAGACGTCCACAACAAAGTCCCTCTTAAGAAAATGAAGTAATTTCACGGCCCTCTGACAAAATATAAGGTGAGCAGCAGGAACTGGGGGATGTAGTAGGGATGTTTAGCGAGCTTGGGAGAACCTGTGATGTACAAACATGTATGCCCGCGGGTGCAACACACACCACAGAACACAAACAAATACAACACTGTATGAAAAGGAAGCCCTGCATTTTACATTACAAAGCTTGTGATCACAATAAACGTTTTCCCAAAGCACTTAGTCCTGAATGGGCAGACGTGCAGTCATTGATGAATTGCTGTCGGAAGTTTGATGTGTGTGCGCATGCGTGTGTGTGCCTCGTTTTGTTGGTGATTAGCGGCTGGTCACCGTGGAGGCAGGTCCTGCATGCCCCCTGACGCACGCAGGACACACACACACCACACTCGTCACACACACACCCACTCACCGCAACAGAAGAGCCAGTTGTCTGTGGGGCTGGGGGGCGTTGAACCAGGACCTGGCCAGTTTTTTTGTTCTGTTTATTTCTGGCCAGGTTCAATGGTGTACACTTCGGATGATTCTGGATGAGCCAGCCGTGTGGTTTGTGTTTGTGTGCACAGTGCAGTTAGGTTAGTAAAGGTTAGCCGGACTGAAATCCAAGAATGGCCAATTGTGCTGATTACTACTTCTACGACTGTTCCCTGACTCCCACCACACAGTGCACGTGCGTACGCACACAAAGACAGCGGCGCGCCACACAACACACCCTGTACTTCCTGGGTCATAGCTCCATTTTATTTAACCCACCCACAATACCACTCTGTGGCATACACAACTATCCCTGCACCAAAAAAAACTTGGTCCACTATCATCACACATTGGATTTGCCATACAGTATATCTGAACTGACAATAAAGGAATCTTATCCACATCCATTCCTCCCTGGGTCAAATTTCGGACCACCATATGTGTGCCGCAGTGAAAGATCTTCCCTCAAATCACAAATGGTCACATTTGTATTTTGTCACATGCGCCGAATACAACAGGTGTAGACCTTACCGTGAATGCTTTACATTAACCAGCCCTTGAACAACAATGCAGTTCAAGAAAATAGAGTTAAGAAAATAGTTACGAAATAACCAAAGGAAAAAAATACAAATAAAAAGTAACAGGAATAAATAACATAACGCAGGCCTATATACAGGGGGTAACCGTGTACCCAGTCACTGTTTGGGGGCACAGGAAGGTTAGTCGAGTGTAGTTTGTACATGTTAGGTAGGGATGAAGTGACTATGCATATATGTGATAACAGTTGAGTATCGGCAGTGTAAAAGCCGCAAAGGGGGGGGGGGGTCAATGTAAATCCTCTCTCAAATCAGGCCGACGTTCCTATCTGCTCTGTTTGTGTTTCCTGGGTTTGCGATGGTCAACCCCCCCCCCCAGTTGATAGATTGTCCAGATTTTCTTCTAGGCGTGTGAAGTGATCACAAGTCGAAGTGGATCTTGAGCTGGATGTTGACCTAGGAGTCTTGTGGTTCTCACCGCCTTGCCCTAGACTTACACAGTAATTATGACAACTTCCCAGAGGACGTCCTCCACACCTAGCAGATAGCTCTTGCAGCAATGACGTGACAATGTCCACCCAATCAAATGATCAGCGAATGAATCTAGTACTGAAAGCTACAGCTAGCTACAACTGGTAGTGCATAACAATGTGGTGATTAAAGTGACTCCAAGACGGAGAAAGACAACAGTTTGAACAGGTTTGAACAATTAATTTCAGTGAAAAATGGAGACGTGAGAAGAGACTAACTAACTGCTAGTTTTTATAGCTTATTTTTTTTTCAACGGTCACTTACTTAGCTAGCGAATGCAGCTATTTTAGCCTACTCAGAAACAGCCCGGCTCAAACAGAGAGGGATGCTATGTTAGCATGCGTGATGCATGTGCTGGTGGCTATCCAACACTGAACTCCTCCCAAAGTAAGGCTTTTTAGTTTGTATTATTGTCACTGGGGCGCCGCCGATGTAAGCGTGTGCTGGTAAGTCCCTTTGGCTGACTGGACACTGTACTGCATGATTGTAGCGGGTTTACTTAAACGTGTTAGGTTCTAGTAGCTAGTGTTGACTATGACTTATAGCGCGTATGGGTGACAAACGATTTCGGCTGTGTGTAGCGCCTTAATCGGTATGATATGAGGTTTGGCTTGGAAAGGTTTTTTCGCACTGGTCCACAGACAGCTGATGTGTTTTTGTGCACTGAAGTCCGACACGCGAAGGGGAAAAGGGTGATGAGAGGAAGCGCTTAGAGTGTGAGAAGAAATTATACAATGATCAAAGGTATCATGCTGTATGTATGTTGCTGATATGAAAGTGACTTGTGTTTGTGTGTTATCGGTGTGTACCCATTCTGTTTGACAAAAACTTTCTTAAACGGGTGATGCAAACGGAAATGACACGGTGATAACCATACCTGAGTTGTCTCGGGGTGGTGTTGCAGCCTTGTAGCAAGACGATATACAGCCTCAAAGTCTTTTCTGGGTATGACGCTACACAAGCTTTGGCAGACCTGTGCATTTTGGTGATTGTCTTTCAGGCTCTCGCGCAGATGTCCTCTCAAGCTCTGTGCGGGTGGGGTTGGATGTGGTGTGTCTGGGTGGTCGCTGCACAGCTATTTTCGGTCTCTCCAGAGATGTGGTGATCGGGTTCAAGTGTCGGCTCGTGGCTGTTTGCTTGAGGTCATTGTCCAGGTCTGATGTCCTGAGCACTCTGGAGCTGGCCTTTCATCAAGGATCCTCTCTTAACTTTGGTTCCATTCATCTTTCCCATTGATTCCTGACTAGTCTCCCATCCCAGTCCCTGCCCGCTGAGAAACATCCCAACATCGATAATGCTGCCACCATCCATGACTATGCACCGTAGGGATGGTGCCCAGTTTCCTCCAGACGTGAACTCTTGGCATTTCAGGCAAGAGTTTAAGTCTTGGTTTCATCATACCAGAGAAATCCAAGTGGGCTGTCATGTGCCATTTACTGTAGGAGTGACTTCCGTCTAGCCACTCGTGCTACCAGAAAGGCCTAAGTTGGTGGAAGCAGTGCAGAGATTGGTTGTCCCTTGCGGAAGGTTTATCCCATCTCAGCAGAGGGAACTCTAGAGTCTCTGTCAGGAGTAATTCATCGGGTTCTTTGGTCACCTCCCTGACCAAGGCCACTCTCGCGCGCGCGGGATTGCTCAGATTTTTGCTGGGTCAGCCAAGCTTCTAGGAAGAGTCTTAGGGTTCCAAGGCTGGGTGCTTCTGCTGGTTATTTAAGAATGATGGAGGCCACCGGTTGTCTGTGGGGAGCTTCAATGCTGCAGAAATGTGTTGTGTACACTTCCCTCCAGATCTGTGCCTCGACACATCCACGTTCTCAGAGCGTCTATCAGACCATTCACCTTCGACCTCATGCTGTGGTTTTGGCTTTGGACTGCCCTGTCAACTGTGGACCTTTCTATATAAGACAGGTGTGTGCCCTTTCCCAAATCATGTTTCAATCGACTAGAATTTACCACAGGTGGACCTCCAATCCAAATTGTAGAAGCATCTCAAGCTCAAGGATGATCCAATGAAACCTGAGCTCCAATTTTGAGTTTCCATCATAGCGAAGGGGTTTGTGAATACTTATGTAAATAAGGTATTACTGTGTGTATTTTTGTTAATACATTTGCAAACATTTCTTAAGCGTGTTGTTGCTTTGGATCCGTTGTGGGGTAATTGTGTGTATATTGATGAGAAAAAATTATCAGGGATTGTGTAGAATAAGGCTGTAGTGGTATCAAAACTTGGAAAAAGTTAGGGGGGTAAAATAATTTCTGAAAGGGCACTGTAATGTGTTATTGCTTTACATCCCCTGCTATGTTTGTAGCTAAAGAGTTACCTGTCCTAGCGAGAAACACAGTTGTGTTTCTCTGTTCATGGAACAGCCTTCGCCAACATAATCCAGGTATAAGTAGGAATTCCCAAAGGCAACTGGTAGCACTTACTTTTTTTTGGTCAATCTTGTGAGTACGACATGTCCATCTGGCTTGGAGTTAGAGCCCTTGTGGTCTATGTAGTGGCGGATGACTCACACACTATAAACATCAGCTAGCTACAAGTGACTGAAATGCTGCAACACTTAACAAAGAGGTGCGTGCAGTTAGGTTTTCAGAATAGGGGTAGCAAGTAATAATGTTAGTCCTTAAAATATTTCAAAAACTAAAAGCATTGTATTTAGCGACAAATCATTCACTAACCTCACTAAATATTGTAGATGAATAATATGGAAATTTGACGCAAGTTGAGGTGGACTAAACTGCTTGGGATTACCCTGGATAGTAAACTGTCTTGGTCCATACATGTTAGAATGCCAACAGTAGCTAAGATGGGGAGATAGTCTGTTTCACAACTACTTGTTTTTTGGTAAGAAGTGTTGACAAGCTGAATGCACCCGAGCTGTCTGTTTAAACTACTGGCACACGCTCTCGACACCCATGCCATACCCCACAAAACATGCCACCTATATGTGTCTCCTTCACACATCGCCAAGTCCAGAACATGAATTTATGGGAGTGACGCACAGTACTACATAGAGCAGATGTAATACATGGAACTATTCCACATCATGTAACTGATGCATGGGGGAGCAGATTAAAAAGACACATATGTAGAGACACAAACACCATGTACACATGTACAAGAACACACTGCATACGAACACAAACGCTATTTAAAAAAAACAAATTATTTACCCGTTATTTAACCAGGTAAGCCAGTTCTCATTTACACTGTGCGACCTGCCAAGAGAAAGCAAAGCAGTGCGATAAAACAATAACATAACACAGAGTTACATCTAGGGTAAGAAAACATAACGTCAAAAAAGACAACAGAAATATATATTGTGTAAGCAAATGTAGCGAAGTTTTATGGAGGTAAGGCACTAAATAGGCTCGTAGGTGCAAAATAATTAACAAGAGTATGAACACTGGAATGCTAGATGTGGCAAGAGATTAGGTCAAAATGAGATACTGGGGTGCCAAAGAGCAAAATCAATAACAATATAGGGCTTGAGGTAGTTGGGTGGGCTAATTTCAGATGCGATAATGTACAGGTGCAGTGATCGTAAGGTGCTCTGACAACTGATGCTTAGAGTTAGTGAGGGAGATAAGTGTCGTCAGTCTAGCAGAGATTTTTGCAATTGGTCGTTCCAGTCCATTGGGCAGGCGAGAGAACTGGAAGGAATGGCTGGTGCCAAAGGGAGTGTTGGCTTGTGGATGACCAATGGAGATCTACCTTGGCTGGTAGCGCAGACACGAACGGGGTGGGTGCTTGCTATGGTGAACCACAATTATCTAAGATAGGGGGCGGGGATTGCCTAGTCAGTTGATTTGTGTGATGGCCTGAGCCAGTGGGTTTGACGACAAACATATAGTGATGGACCAGCCAACAAGATCGTACGAGGTCACAGTGGTGGGTAGTTGTATGGGGGATTTGGAGACACAACGGATGGCACTGTGATAGACTACATCCCAGTTGCTGGTAGAGTGGTTGGAGCTATTTTGTAAATGACATCGCCGAAATCAAGGTATCGGTAGGAATAGTCAGTTTGACAGAGGGCGATGTTTGGCAGCATGAGTGAGGGAGGCGTATGTTGCGAAATAGGGGAAACCGTAAATCTAAGCAAGAGAAGTAACTTTGGATTGGAGATTCTTAATGTGCGTCTGGAAGGAAGAGTTTAACAGTCTAACAGACCCCTAGGTATTTGTGAGTTGTCCAAATACTCTAGGTCAGACTCCGTCGAGAGTAGTGTATTTGTAGTCGGGTGGGCGGGTTGCCAGCCGCCCGTTGCAAATGAAGAGCATGCATTTAGTTTTAACTAGGTGTGTGTGTGAGAGCAATTGGAGGCTACTGAAGGAGTGTGTGTGTGGTATGGCATTGAAGCTCGTTTGGAGGTTTGTTACAAAGTGTCCAATGAAGGGCCCCAGACTGTATATACAATATGGTGTCGTCTGCGTAGAGGTGGTATCTGAGAGTCAACCAGCAGCAAGCGCGACATCATTGATATGTGAGGTTAAACCTACATTTGTGTTGGGCAGGGCATATGATATCCACGAGGGAAGAAAGAGAGTCGGCCCAAGAATTGGCACACTGTGGCCAAAACGCCCCATAGAAGACTGACTAGAGTCCGAGACAACAGTCCCTCCGTATTTGACACATTGAACTCTGATCTGAGAATTAGTTGGTGAAACAGTCCATGCGAGTCAGTCATTTGAGAACCAAGGCTATTTAGTCTGCCAATAAGAAATGCGGTGGTTGACAAGAGTCGAAAGGCCTTTGCCAGGTCGATGAAAGACGGCTGCACAGTACTGTCGTATAATATCGATCGCGTGTTATATATCATCGTTTATGGACGCATTGACGGCGTGGCTGAAGTGCACCCCATGCACCAGCTCTGAAACCGGATTGCATAGCGGAGGAAGGTTAACGTGGGATTCGAATTGTCGGTGATCTTGTTTGTTACTTGGGCTTCAAATAATTTCGCAAGGCGGGGCGAGATGGAATAGGTCTGTAACAGTTTGGATCTTGATAGGTGTCCACCCCCCTTTGAAGAGGGGTATGACCGTGCTGTGGGCAGCGTTTCCCATCTCTGGAGGAATCTCATACGTTATGAAGAGAGAGGTTTGAACAGCGCTAGTATAGTGGATTGGCTGACCGCTGTTGTCGGCGGCTCGTTTTTTAGAAGAAAGGGTCCGATTTGTCTAGCCCGGCTGATTTGTTAGGGTCCATATTTGCAGCTATAAGCTCTTTCATAACATCAGCCTGTCCTGAATTTGTGTGAAGGAGAAAGCAGGGTGGGCAGAGTTGGTGGCCGGGGTTAGTGGTAGCCAGGTGGAAAGCATGGCAGCCGTAGCAAATGCTTGTTGACAATTCCTCTATTATTGTAAGTATTTATCGGTGGTGATAGTGTTTCCTAGCCCTCAGTGCAGTGGCAAGCTGGGAGGTCATGCTGCTGTATTGATCCATTGACTTTACTAGTGTCCCCAAAACTTTTGGATTGTGGTGCTACAGGTGTATGCAAAATTTTCTGTTTGAAAAAGTTTACCTGTGCTTTCCCTGACTGCTTTGTGTATATTGGTTCCACTACCTTCCTGAATAAGTTGCATATATTCGCGGGGTCTATTGATGCTAATGCAATACGCCACAGGAATGTTTGTTGTGCTTGGTCAAGGGGCAAGCATCTGGCGATAAAACAACAACACAGAGTTACATGTATGGGTAAGAAAAACTCAAGGTGCGGAGCGCGAGATACAACAGAAAATATATATTGCAAAATGTAGACAGCTATGGTGAGGTAAGCAATCAATAGGCTATAGTGCAAAATAATTACAAAGTAGTATTAACACTGGAATGCTCTTAGATGTTGCAAGAGAATTATGTGTCAAATAGAGATCTGTGGATGCAAAAGCGCAAAAATACATACATATATATGGATGGATGTAGTGGGTGGCTAATTTCAGATTGCGGCTATGTAACGTGGCAGTGATTTGCTACAGGATGCAAAGTTTCTGTTTGGAAAAGTTAGTCCTTGCTTTCCTGACTGCTTGTTGTAATATTGGTTCGCTACGTGCCCCTGAAAAGTTGCATATCGCTGGGGCTATAATTGATGCTAGTGCAATACTCCACAGGTTGTTTTTTGTGCTGGTCAGGGCAGTTCAAGTCTGAGGAGAACAGGGGCTAATCTGTTTTCTTGAGATTGCTGTATTTTTTGAATGGGGCAGTGTTTTATTGAAGATTAAAGAGGTAAATTACTTTTAAAGAACAACCAGCATCCTCTACTGAGACGGAAGTGAGATCTATATCCATCCAGGCTAACCTGTGCCATGTCCAGATTAAGGAAGGCCTGCTCACTAAGGTGTTTTTAGGGAGCGTTTGACAGTGATGAGGGTGTGGTCGTTTGCCCGCGGACGAAGGTTAACGGGAACGCAGTCACTAAGGCAGTGATCGGCTGATATTCCTGGTTTAAGACAGCAGAGTGTATTTAGAGGGTAAAGTTAGTCAGGATGATATCTATGAGTGTAACACATGTTTAAACGTTATTGTTGTGTGTTGGTACCTGGTAGGGTTCGTTTGATAATTTGTGTGAGATTGAGGGCATCTTAGTTGTGGGATTGTAGGGATGGGCCGGGGTGTTGAGCATATCCCAATTTAAGGTCACCAAGCGAGTACGATTCTCTGAGGATAAATGGGGGCATCAAGTCATTCTATGGTGTACAGGGCACACTGCTGGGGCTCGACGGGGTCGGTAGCAAGCGGCAACAGTGTATAGCCGTATTTCTGGAAAGGGTGTGTGTGTTGGTAGAAGTAGATAGCTCCACACTGTTTGGGCACGAGACCTGATATAGTATGATAAGGCTCTGCATGCTATCTCTACAGTGAGATTGCAACTCAGCACCCGCCTTTGCAGTGGTTCTATCTAGAACGAAAAATGTTATAGTTTTGGGGATGGAAATTTCAGAATTTTTGGTGGCCTTCCTAAGCCAGGATTCCGGACACTGCTAGAACCATCATGGTTGGGCGGAGTGTGGCTACGAAGTTGAATACTCAAACTTAGGAAGTAGAACTTCTGATAATTAACACGTGCAAGAAAACCCAAGGCTTTTGCGATTACGAAGGTCACGCAATGTATGCGCCCCTGGGGAGTAGGAGTGATTAACTGAGGGCTGCAGGGGCATTTTTTAGCCTCTACATCACTGCATAGAAAGAGAGGACTATAATAAGGATATGGCTAAAGGCTTTAAGAACTGGTCCTTCTAGTGGCGTTGGGGTACATAGAATAAAGGGGTGGCAGATTTCACGGTCGTTGTAGAAGAGAATCATGTCATTATGTCATACAAGGATATGGAAGGATCTGAAGTAAAGGTGGAGGAAACCTAAGCGTTGGGTAGACAATGAAAGAGGATATCATCACTGGAGGCAAACCGATTGATCGGTCTCCGCGTGTATGGGACCCCCCACCCCCCCACCCACACCACCCCCGCGAGTACACCGTATCTGAGGGCAGTTTAGCTGGGCTGGGGATCTACAGTGAAATAGTACAATTGTAGAAATAACCGAAACAGCAATAAGCAAGCCATATTGGACATTGGAGAGAGTCATAAAGCGATCAAAGTTGTATTTTTGGAGAGAGCTAGACAACAGCCGGTAATGACGCACACAAGTTTGTGCTGAGGCTTAAACATAAACAGGATGCGGTATACGCGCAGGGAGGTAAAAAGGCAGTCCAGTCAAGACATCCTCTGGTATAGCTTGAGTAAATCATAAGGTCCGGTGACCGTTCAATAGGATAGTTCGGAGGTAGTTCGGGGCTGCTAAGAGCACTAGCTAGCAAGAGGCCACGGCTATAGCGTGTGCTAGCGGGCCGGGGCTAGCAGGATGAATCTTACGTGGTCGAACTCGTAACGGGAAAGCCTGTTGTAACCACATCAGACGATTTCGTCGTGCCGACCAGTCGTGTAGGATCGGCGTGGCTCCGTGTCAACACTATGTGGTCCGTCCGGTTAGACCGAGAGGTAATAGCCGGGATATGGGCCTGGCTCTAGGCTAGCTCCGAGGCTAACTGGTGCTTGCATCGGGGCAGTGGTGTTAGCCATACCAGCAACATTCCCTTCGGGTTGCGGCTAGCTAGTTGCGATCCGGTGATTAATGTCCAGTGATTAAATTATTCAAGGCAGAAAAATCCAATGTTCTGGTGAAATACCGCTAACTGTGGCTAATAGCAGTAGCTAGTTAGCTCGGCTAGGCTAGTTTCAACTTGAGATTCTAGATAAAAAAGGTAAGTCACTAAGAATTCCGGTCCACATTGAGTGAAGGCGGGTTGCAGGAAAAGTATATTTTTGTAGAAGGATAAAAGTTGATAGGGAAATATGTTACGAAAATACAAGAAAAACAGGGTATTTTTTTTTTTACAGGCTATTTACAGACCACACGACAAAACGGACTGCACTACTACGCCATCTTGGATTTTTTTTAGTACACACACTCTACCACACGCACATTGTATAATTGTTGTATGGGTGGTATTATACATTATATATTGTAGAATATGTGGTGGTGTAATAATGTTTATAGGATCGTACTGTTTTATCTTTTATTTTATGTGTGATGTAAGTGCTTATGTGTTTGGACCCCAGGAAGAGTAGCTGCTGGGGTATCCGTATAAATACAAATAGAATAAGGCCATGCTCATGAAAACTATAAAGCAACCTACCTCATCTTAAACGGTCACCGACTGCCACTGAATGTTGTGTGTCAGTGCTGCAGTGACAAGTGTGTCCATGTAGATAAAGTCCATAGTAGATGAACAGTGATGTTGCCCACGTGTTTAGACTGAAGCATTCCTGGGTCATTACTGTTGGTTTACACACTGGAACAGGCCACTCATTTTAGTACCAATGCGCATGCACTGTCCCACCTGTGGGTTCTGTGTTTATCAGCCTATCTATTTCCTGTGTTTGAGGGGTGCAAAATCCACTTTTCATTTAAATCTCGCTGGATGAATTGCTTTCTTTTACTCGCCTGTGACTCTTTCATACTCGTGTTTGTGCATGCCGTTTTTTTTTCCGTGTAACGTTGTGACTCATGCAAATGTTTGTAATGACACTGTCAACACACCCTGGTAATGGCTTGAAATGGGCTCAGTTGTTGATACATTTGTATTTCAATTGCATCAATGAGAACGTAAAGCTTAGTCAGATAACTTTATTTGATGGGTTGTGATAATTTGATACAGTTGATAATGTTTTACAAATTAGATGCGCTGAAATGAAAGCAACTTCAAAAATGAACGACTCGGAATATAGTGATATTATGTCTGCTCTGGGCAAACAATGTAAAGTATGTATATAGAGAAGTGTAATCTAGAGCCAAGCCTGTTGATTTTTAATCCGAGGGTATCCTGCTATTTGAC
Source organism: Coregonus suidteri (assembly GCA_036851935.1). Classification (NCBI taxonomy): domain Eukaryota; kingdom Metazoa; phylum Chordata; class Actinopteri; order Salmoniformes; family Salmonidae; genus Coregonus; species Coregonus suidteri. The sequence goes on along the minus strand of CM072241.1, from coordinate 2,145,247 downwards.
ACACACTTGTGTAATTATGCAACAGAACTTGACAACAACAGTAATTAATGGAGCAGTCTAGACATCTCAGGTGACTGCAGGTAGGGCCTAGACAGAGATGTTTTTGTGGTTGCAGTCCTGTTCAATTCCATCCCTTTATGTTTATGTTTCATATATATGCAATACACCCAGTGTATTTTTTGCAATTAGGCACATATAATTTTGTTTATTTTAACACAAAATATAAAAGACATACCTGATACCATTAGAAAATTTATACATACAGTGAGGAGAACAAGTATTTGAGACACTTGGACCGATTTTGCAGGTTTTCCTACTTACAAAGCATGTAGAGGTCTGTAATTTTTATCATAGGTACACTTCAATTGTGAAAGACGGAATCTAAAACAAAAATCCAGAAAAACACATTGAATGATTTTAAAGTAATTAATTTGCATTTTATTGCATGACATAAGTATTTGATACATCAGAAAAGCAGAACTTAATATTGGTTACAGAAACCTTTGTTTGCAATTACAGAGGATTATACGTTTCCCTGTAGGTCTTGACCAGGTTGCACACACTACCGCAGGGATTTTGGCCCACTCCTCCATACAGACCTTCTCCAGATCCTTCAGGTTTCGGGCTGTCGCTGGGCAATACGGACTTTCAGCTCCCTCCAAAGATTTTCTATTGGGTTCAGGTCTGGAGACTGGCTAGGCCTCTCCAGGACCTTGAGATGCTTCTTACGGAGCCACTCCTTAGTTGCCCTGGCTGTGTGTTTCGGTCGTTGTCATGCTGGAAGACCCAGCCATGACCCATCTTCAATGCTCTTACTGAGGGAGGAGGTTGTGTGGCCAAGAGATCTCGCGATACATGGCCCTATCCATCCTCCCCTCAATACGGTGCAGTCGTCCTGTCCCCTTTGCAGAAAAGCATCCCCAAAGAATGATGTTTCCACCTTCCATGCTTCACGGTTGGGATGGTGTTCTTGGGTTGTACTCATCCTTCTTCTTCCTCCAAACACGGCGAGTGGAGTTTAGACCAAAAAGCTCTATTTTTGTCTCATCAGACCACATGACCTTCTCCCATTCCTCCTCTGGATCATCCAGATGGGTCATTGGCAAACTTCAGACGGGCCTGGACATGCGCTGGCTTGAGCAGGGGGACCTTGCGTGTGCTGCAGGATTTTAATCCATAACGGCGTAGTGTGTTACTAATGGTTTTCTTTGAGACTGTGGTCCCAGCTCTCTTCAGGTCATTGACCAGGTCCTGCCGTGTAGTTCTGGGTTGATCCCTCACCTTCCTCATGATCATTGATGCCCCACGAGGTGAGATCTTGCATGGAGCCCCAGACCGAGGGTGATTGACTGTCATCTTGAACTTCTTCCATTTTCTAATAATTGCGCCAACAGTTGTTGCCTTCTCACCAAGCTGCTTGCCTATTGTCCTGTAGCCCATCCCAGCCTTGTGCAGGTCTACAATTTTATCCCTGATGTCCTTACACAGCTCTCTGGTCTTGGCCATTGTGGAGAGGTTGGAGTCTGTTTGATTGAGTGTGTGGACAGGTGTCTTTTATACAGGTAACGAGTTCAAACAGGTGCAGTTAATACAGGTAATGAGTGGAGAACAGGAGGGCTTCTTAAAGAAAAACTAACAGGTCTGTGAGAGCTGGAATTCTTACTGGTTGCTAGGTGATCAAAAACTTATGTCATGCAATAAAATGCAAATTAATTACTTTAAAATCATACAATGTGATTTTCTGGATTTTTGTTTTAGATTCCGTCTCTCACAGTTGAAGTGTAATTACAGACCTCTACATGCTTTGTAAGTAGGAAAACCTGCAAAATCGGCAGTGTATCAAATACTTGTTCTTCCCACTGTATATATGAGTGCCAAAATATTTTTTACAATAAATTGAATACCTGAATTCCCACTAAAATCCCTGAACTCCATTATTTGTCCGTGCCAGTAAAATGTTTTATGTGCTATAAAACAGTCTCTACCTGATGGATTAATTTTTTTTTTTAAGTTTGGAGTATCTTCATCCATTGTCCAAATGTTGTATTTACTAGAATTTTTTAAAAACGTTCTACAATTGTAATGACCATTGCAACATTTAGACCACCTCTCTTTTACTTTACCAATGTTCGTTCACCCTTTATTTCTCGTTCTCTCTGCCTCCCAAGCTCACTCCTTCTCCCTGCCTGTCTTGCCCCTCTCTACCTCTCCTCTCCTTTCTCTCTCTTTCTGCTTCCCTCTCCTCTTTCTCTTTCTCTCTATCCTTTTCCATTTATTTCTCTCTCTCTTTCAATCCAGTTAGATATAATGCAATTCACTTCCATCTTTCGAGCAAATACAGAAACATCTCCGTCCCTCCCTCTCTCTCCCCCCAGGTGTAAATACTGTGACCGCTCGTTCAGCATCTCCTCCAACCTCCAGCGGCACGTGCGCAACATCCACAACAAGGAGAAGCCCTTCAAGTGTCACCTGTGCAACCGCTGCTTCGGCCAGCAGACCAACCTGGACCGCCACCTAAAGAAGCATGAGCACGAGAACCTGCCCGGTGGGTCCCTGTTCACCTAATGAACCCCTCCCCCTAGATCAGCTGTGTTATACTCTAAAATCAAAGTTTATCAGATATTTTCAAACCTCTTATGTCGAAGGCCATCTGCTTTGTAGATTCAGCGATATACACTACCGTTAAAAAGTTTGGGGTCACTTAGAAATATCCTTGTTTTCGAAAGAAAAGCACTTTTTTTGTCCTTTAACATAACATCAAATTGATCAGAAATACAGTGTAGACATTGTTAATGTTGTAAATGGGTATTGTAGCTGGAAACGGCTGATTTTTTATGGATTATCTATATAGGCGTACAGAGGCCCATTATCAGCAACCATCAGTCCTGTGTTCCAATGGCACGTTGTGTTTGCTAATCCAAGTTTATCATTTTAAAAGGCTAATTGAGCATTAGAAAACCCTTTTGCAATTATGTTAGCACAGCTGAAAACTGTTGTGCTGATTAAAGAAGCAATAAAAATTGCCTTCTTGAGACTAGTTGAGTATCTGGAGCATCAGCAATTGTGGGTTCGATTACAGGCTCAAAATGGCCAGAAACAAAGAACTTTCTTCTGAAACTCGTCAGTCTATTCTTGTTCTGAGAAATGAAGGCTATTCTATGCGAGAAATTGCCAAGAAACTGAAGATCTCGTACAACGCTGTGTACTACTCCCTTCACAGAACAGCACAAACTGGCTCTAACCAGAATAGAAAGAGGAGTGGGAGGCCCCGGTGCAAAACTGAGCAAGAGGACAAATACATTAGAGTGTCTAGTTTGAGAAACTGGCACCTCACAGGTCCTCAACTGGCAGCTTCATTAAATAGTACCCGCAAAACACCAGTCTCAACGTCAACAGTGAAGAGGCGACTCCGGGATGCTGACCTTCTAGGCAGAGTTGCAAAGAAAAAGCCATATCTCAGACAGCCCATCATAATCTTTTCTTTTTATTGGCCAGTCTGATATGGCTTTTTCTTTGCAACTCTGACTAGAAGGTCAGCATCCCGGAGTCGCCTCTTCACTATTGACGTTGAGACTGGTGTTTTGCTTGGATTACCAAACACAATGTGCCATTGGAATTCCTGAGATTCCAAGATGGCGTAGCAGTGTGTTCGTGTTTTCTATAGTGTCCTCATGTAAATAGCCTGTTTTTTGTTGTTTTTTGTCTTTTTCGTATATTTTTCGTATATATTTCTCAATCTCACTTTCCATCCGTTAACTAAATATACTTTCCTGCAACCCGCCTCACCCAATGTGGAACGGATTCTATTATTAATTTTATCCAGAACCTCTGGCTGAAACTAGCCAGCTATCCAGCTAACTAGCTACTTGCTACTAGCCACCGTTAGTGGTCTTCACCATTGTCCGTGGCCTGCACTACCTACCAGCCAGCTCTAGCCTGGACAATTATCAGCCAGTCTGCACAGTCTGCACATCACGCTATCGAGCCAGAGCATATTGGATTTTCTGCCGGAATCACTGGACCTTAACACAGGATCATTGCAACTAGCTAGCTGCAACCGAGTGGCTGTTGTTGTTGTTGTTGGCTAATCCCCACTGTCCGAAGCTAGCCCCAGTTAGCCTTGAACTAGCCTCGAGCCAGGCCCAGCTCCCGGCTATCTACCTCTCTGTCAACCGGACGGGACCTCCTAGTGTTGACACGGAGCCCCACTGATCCATCACGACTGGTCTGCCGACGTAATCGTCTGATTTGGTTTCAACAGGCTTCCCGTTGCGACAACCACGAATATCCATCTGCTAGCCCCGGCCCGCTAGCATATGCAATCAACAGCTCGCCTGTGCTTTAGCAGCCTACGATCTGCTCCCATACTTACTTAGTGCTGTTCACTGGACCTTATGATCACTCAGCTACACAGCTAATGCCTGCTGGACTGTTCCTTTACACGGTACCCCATCCTGTTTATCTGTTTAGCCTCAGCCCAAACTTTCGTCGCCATTACCAGTTGTTGTCTTAGCCCTCTCGAATAACACCTGTGATTGCGTTATGCCTCTCTCCCATGTCAATATGCCTAGCCATTTGCTGTTTGGGTTAGTTCTTATTATACAATTTCACTGTAGAGCCCCAAGTTCAGCTCAACCAGCCTCAGAGAGCTCCTTTGTCCCACCCCCCATACACGTGGAGACCGGCTCAATTGGTACCTCCAGTGATGCTATCTCTTTCATAGTTACCCAATGCTTAGGTGTACCTCCACTGTACTCATATTCTTCCATATCCTTGTCTGTACATAATGCCCTGAATAATTTCTACAACGCCCGGAAATCTGCCCCTCTTCTCTGTACCCAACGCACTAGAAGACCAGTTCTTAAAGCCTTTAGCCGTATTCTCCTCTGTTCCTCTGGTGATGTAGAGGTTAACCCAGGCCCTGTAGCCCCCAGTACCACTCCTACCCCCCAGGCGCTATCATTTGTTGACTTCTGTAACCGTAAAAGCCTTGGTTTCTTGCATGTTAACATCAGAAGTCTCCTCCCCAAGTTTGAGTTATTCACTGCGTTAGCACACTCTGCCAATCCTGATGTTCTAGCAGTGTCTGAATCTTGGCTTAGGAAGGCCACCAAAAATTCAGAAATGTCCATTCCGAACTACAACATTTTCCGTTTAGATAGAACTGCCAAAGGGGGCGGAGTTGCAATCTACTGTAGAGATAGCCTGCAGAGCTCTGTCATACTATCCAGGTCTGTGCCCAAACAGTTTGAGCTTCTACTTCTAAAAATCCACCTTTCCAGAAATGTCTCTCACTGTTGCTGCTTGCTACAGACCCCCCTCAGCCCCCAGTTGTGCCCTGGACACCATATGTGAATTGCTTGCCCACCATCTATCCTCATACTGCTTGGTGACCTAAACTGGGATATGCTTAACACCCCGGCCGTCCTACAATCGAAACTAGATGCCCTCAATCTTACACAAATCATCAAGGAACCTACCAGGTACAACCCTAAATCCGTAAACATGGGCACTCTCATAGATATCATCCTGACTAATTTACCCTCTAAATACACCTCCACTGTCTTCAACCAGGATCTCAGCGATCACTGCCTCATTGCCTGCGTCCGTAATGGGTGCGCGGTCAAACGACCACCCCTCATCACGGTCAAACGCTCCCTAAAACACATCAGCGAGCAGGCCTTTCTAATTGACCTACCCGGGTATCCTGGATGGATATTGACCTCATTCCGTCAGTAGAGGATGCCTGGATGTTTTTCAAAAGTGCTTTCCTCTCCATCTTAAATAAGCATGCTCCATTCAAATAATTCAGAACTAAGAACAGATATAGCCCCTGGTTCACCCCAGACTTGACTGCCCTTGACCAAGAGCACCTCCTCTCAGCTACCCACTGCACTGAGGCTAGGAAACACTGTCACCACCGATAAATCTACGATAATCGAGAATTTCAATAAGCATTTTGCTACAGCTGGCCATGCTTTCCACCCGGCTACTCCTACCCCGGCCACCAGATCTGCACCCTCCGCTGCAACTTGCCCATGCCCCCCCCCCCCCCCCCCCCCGCTTCTCCTTCACCCAAATTCAGATAGCTGATGTCTGGAAAGAGCTGCTAAATCCGGACCCCTACAAATCAGCTGGGCTAGACAATCTGGACCCTTTCTTTCTAAAATTAGCTGCTGAAATTGTCGCAACCCCTATTACTAGCCTGTTCAACCTCTCTTTCGTATCGTCTGTGATCCCCAGAGATTGGAAAGCTGCCGCGGTCATCCCCCTCTTCAAAGGGGGTGACACTCTAGATCCAAACTGTTACAGACCTATATCCATCCTGCCCTGCCTTTCGAAAGTATTTGAAAGCCAAATTAACAAACAGATCACCGACCGTTTTGAATCCCACCGTACCTTCTCCGCTATGCAATCTGGTTTCGAGCTGGTCATGGGTGCACCTTAGCCACGCTCAAGGTCCTAAACGATATAATAACCGCGATCGATAAAAGACAGTACTGTGCAGCAGTCTTCATCGACCTGGCCAAGGCTTTGACTCTGTCAATCACCGCATTCTTATTGGCAGACTAAATAGCCTTGGTTTCTCAAATGACTGTCTCGCCTGGTTCACCAACTACTTCTCAGATAGAGTTCAATGTGTCAAATCGGAGGACCTGTTGTCTGGACCTCTGGCAGTCTCTATGGGGGTGCTACAGGATTCAATTCTCGGGGCGACTCTATTCTCTGTATATATTTACATTTACATTTACGTCATTTAGCAGACGCTCTTATCCAGAGCGACTTACAAATTGGTGCATTCACCTTATAGCCAGTGGAATAAACACCATATATTTATATATATATATATATATATATATTTTTTTTTAAGGGGGGGTAGAAGGATTACTTTATCCTATCCCAGGTATTCCTTAAAGAGGTGGGGTTTCAAGTGTCTCCGGAAGGTGGTGAGTGACTCTGCTGTCCTGGCGTCGTGAGGGAGCTTGTTCCACCATTGGGGTGCCAGAGCAGTGAAAAGTTTTGACTGGGCTGAGCGGGCACTGTGCTTCCGCAGAGGTAGGGGGGCAAGCAGGCCAGAAGAATGCAATGCCCTCGTTTGGGTGTAGGGACTGATGAGAGCCTGAAGGTACGGAGGTGCCGTTCCCCTCACAGCTCCGTAGGCAAGCACCATGGTCTTGTAGCAGATGCGAGCTTCAACTGGAAGCCAGTGGTGTGTGCGGAGGAGTGGGGTGACGTGAGAGAACTTGGGAAGGTTGAACACCAGACGGGCTGCGGCATTCTGGATGAGTTGTAGGGGTTTAATGGCACAGGCAGGGAGCCCAGCCAACAGCGAGTTGCAGTAATCCAGACGGGAGATGACAAGTGCATGGATTAGGACCTGTGCCGCTTCCTGTGTAAGGCAGGGTCGTACTCTCCGAATGTTGTAGAGCATGAACCTACAGGATCGGGTCACCGCCTTGATGTTAGCGGAGAACGACAGGGTGTTGTCCAGGGTCACACCAAGGCTCTTTGCACTCTGGGAGGACGACACAACGGAGTTGTCAACCATGATGGCGAGATCATGGAACGGGCAGTCCTTCCCCGGGAGGAAGAGCAGCTCTGTCTTGCCGAGGTTCAGCTTGAGGTGGTGATCCGTCATCCACACTGATATGTCTGCCAGACATGCAGAGATGCGATTCGCCACCTGGTTAACAGAAGGGAGAAAGGAGAAGATTAGTTGTGTGTCGTCTGCGTAGCAATGATAGGAGAGGCTATGTGAGGATATGACAGAGCCAAGTGACTTGGTGTATAGCGAGAATAGGAGAGGGCCTAGAACTGAGCCCTGGGGGACACCAGTGGTGAGAGCACGTGGTGCGGAGACAGATTCTCGCCACGCCACTTGGTAGGAGCGACCGGTCAGGTAGGACGCAATCCAAGAGTGAGCCGCGCCGGAGATGCCCAACTTGGAGAGGGTGGAGAGGCGGATCTGATGGTTCACAGTATCAAAGGCAGCAGACCGGTCTAGAAGGACAAGAGCAGAGGAGAGAGAGTTAGCTTTAGCACTGTGGAGAGCCTCCGTGACACAGAGAAGAGCAGTCTCAGTTGAATGACCAGTCTTGAAACCTGACTGGTTTGAATCAAGAAGGTCATTCTGAGAGAGATAGCAAGAGAGTTGGCTAAAGACGGCACGCTCAAGAGTTTTGGAGAGAAAAGAAAGAAGGGATACTGGGCTGTAGTTGTTGACATTGGAGGGATCGAGTGTAGGTTCTTTGAGAAGGGGTGCAACTCTCGCTCTCTTGAAGATGGAAGGGACATAGCCAGTGGTCAAGGATGAGTTGATGAGCGAGTTGAGGTAAGGGAGAAGGTCACCGGAGATGGTCTGGAGAAGAGAGGAGGGGATAGGGTCAAGTGGGCAGGTTGTTGGGCGGCCGGCCGTCACAAGTCACAAGATTTCATCTGGAGAGAGAGGGGAGAAAGAAGTCAAAGCATAGGGTAGGGCAGTGTGAGCAGGACCAGCAGTGTCATTTGACTTAACAAACAAGGATCAGATGTCGTCAACCTTCTTTTCAAAATTGTTGACGAAGTCATCCACGGAGGGGAGGAGGATTCAGCAGGGAGGAGAAGGTGGCAAAGAGCTTCCTAGGGTTAGAGGCAGATGCTTGGAATTTAGAGTGGTAGAAAGTGGCTTTAGCAGCATAAATAGAGGAAGAAAATGTAGAGAGGAGGGAGTGAATAGATGCCAGGTCTAGTTTTCCTCCGTTTCCGCTCGGCTGCCTGGAGCCCTGTTCTGTGAGCTCGCAATGAGTCGTCAAGCCACGGAGCAGGAGGGGAGGACCGAGCCGGCCGGGAGGATAGGGGACATAGAGAGTCAAAGGATGCAGAAAGGGAGGAGAGGAGGGTTGAGAAGGCAGAATCAGGAGATTGGAGGGAGAAGGATTGAGCAGAGGGAAGAGATGATAGAATGGAAGAGGAGAGAGTAGCGGGAGAGAGAGAGCGAAGGTTGCGACGGCGCATTACCATCTGAGTAGGGGCAGAGTGAGTAGTGTTGGAGGAGAGCGAGAGAGAAAATGATACAAAGTAGTGGTCGGAGACATGGAGGGGAGTTGCAGTGAGATTAGTAGAAGAACAGCATCTAGTAAAGATGAGGTCAAGCGTATTGCCTGCCTTGTGAGTAGGGGGGGACGTGAGGTCAAAAGAGGAAAGGAGTGGAATGAAGGAGGCAGAGAGAAATTAGTCAAAGGCAGACGTAGGGAGGTTAAAGTCACCCAGAACTGTGAGGGGTGAGCCATCCTCAGGAAAGGAACTTATCAAGGCGTCAAGCTCATTGATGAACTCTCCAAGGGAACCTGGAGGGCGATAAATGACAAGGATGTTAAGCTTGAATGGGCTAGTGACTGTGACAGCATGGAATTCAAATGAGGAGATAGACAGATGGGTCAGGGGAAAAAGAGAGAATGTCCACATGGGAGAGATGAGGATTCCTGTGCCACCACCCCGCTGACCAGATGCTCTCGGGTATGCGAGAACACATGGTCAGACGAGGAGAGAGCAGTAGGAGTAGCAGTATTTTCAATGGTAATCCATGTTTCCGTCAGCGCCAAGAAGTCGAGGGACTGGAGGGTAGCATAGGCTGAGATTAACTCTGCCTTGTTGGCCGCAGAACGGCAGTTCCAGAGGCTGCCGGAGACCTGGAACTCCACGTGGGTCGTGCATGCAGGGACCACCATGTTAGTGAGACAGCAGCCACGCGGTGTGAGGCGTTTGTATAGCCTGTGCGGAGAGGAGAGAACAGGGATAGACAGAGGCATAGTTGACAGGCTACAGAAAATGGCTACAATAATGCAAAGGAGATCGGAATTAAATGAACTAAACATCTGGGAAAGCGAGAGAGCGGGGCCTCCCTCACTTACGTTTCATTGAAACACCCAAATATAACTCTCCCAACTTCCACCTCAGAAACTATAATTGATGTAAACTACAGAGGTTCAATGTTTTCTAGGAATAGACTAACTTAGTTTATTCAGCTACCTAACTTGGTACAGTATTCTTCCGTGAAAACCGTCCAGGGCACCTAGTCTATGACGCCATAGCCAACTAGCATGCCAGGCTCCAACAACACGGCTTAGCACCAATACTCGGCCACAACAAACAAGTGTGTCAACACGCCAAGCAGATCATACGTGTCCGTGTCTAACGTTGTGGGCTAGTCCCGACAGCTTGAGCGAGTCCGTCGTCAACTTATTCAGCCAGTTAGTTAGCTAGAATAGTTAGCATACTAGCTAGCCATTGCTTTCTGCCAACGAAAGAAACCCTCCACCCACGGCACGAACACACAGAGAGAGCCAAGCTAACGTTAACTAGTCACCCATGTCCCGAATTCCCTTGAACGACTCTGGCTACCAGAGTAACTACATATCAATTATGTCGCTCTTGCTGCTGGTGACTCTCAGATCCACCTCTACGCAGACAACACCATTTTGTATACATCTGGCCCATCATTGGACACTTTGTTAACAAACCTCCAAACGAGCTTCAATGCCATACAACACTCCTTCCATGGCTTCCAACTGCTCTTAAATGCTAGTAAAACTAAAGGCATGCTCTTCAATTGAACGCTTCTTACACCTGCCCGCCCGACTAGAATCACTACTCACTAAACTCTCCTTCCATACTCACATTAAGCATCTCCAATCCAAAGTTAAATCTAGAATCGGCTTCCTATTTCACAACAAAGCCTCCTTCACTCATGCTGCTAAACATGCCCTCGTAAAACTGACTATCCTACCGATCCTTGACTTCGGCGATGTCATTTACAAAATAGCTTCCAACACACTACTCAGCAAATTGGATGTAGTCTATCACAGTGCCATCCGTTTTGTCACCAAAGACCCATATACTACCCACCATTGTGACCTGTATGCTCTCATTGGCTGGCCCTCACTACATATTCGTCGCCAAACCCACTGGCTCCAGGTCATCTATAAATCACTTCTAGGCAAATCCCTGCCTTATCTTAGCTCATTGGTCACCATAGCAACACCCACCCGTAGTATGCGTTCCAGCAGGTATATCTCACTGGTCATCCCCAAAGCCAACACCTCCTTTGGCCGCCATTCCTTCCAGTTCTCTGCTGCAAATGACTGGAACGAACTGCAAAAATCTCTGAAGCTGAAGACACTTATCTCCCTCACTAACTTTAAGCATCAGTTGTCAGAGCAGCTTACTGATCACTGCACCTGTACACAGCCCATCTGTAATTAGCCCACCCAACTACCTCATCCCCATATTGTTGTTTACATTGTTATTTATTTTGCTCATTTGCACCCCAGTATCTCTATTTGCACATCATCTTCTGCACATCTATCACTCCAGTGTTAATACTAAATTGTAATTATTTTGCACTATGGCCTATTTATTGCCTTACCTCCATAACTTACTACATTTGCACACACTGAATATAGATTTTCTATTGTGTTATTGACTGTACGTTTTGTTTATTCCATATGTAACTCTGTGTTGTTGTTGTTTTTATCGCACTGCTTTGCTTTATCTTGGCCAGGTCACAGTTGTAAATGAGAACTTGTTCTCAACTGGCTTACCTGGTTAAATAAAGGTGAAATAAAACATTGGAACACAGGCTGATGGTTGCTGATAATGGGCCTCTGTACGTCTATGTAGATATTCCATAAAAAATCAGCCGTTCCAGCTACAATAGCCATTTACAACATTAACAATGTCTACACTGTATTTCGGATCAATTAGATGTTATTTTAATGGACAAAAAAATTGCTTTTCTTTCGAAAGCAAGGACATTTCTAAGTGACCCCAAACTTTTTAACGGTAGTGTATGTCATAATAACCCCAAATGAATGGAAAAGATAAGCGCTGTATAATTTCCAGATCTAAAAACATCTGACAAACATTGGTTTTGGAGTTTAATGTCCCTTTAACATACAGTACATGGTTGTTATTCACGGCCTCAAATAAAATAGCATTTACCTATTTTCTTTTACTACTGGTGAGCGTACTGTACGTGATAACGTTGACTATATTGACAACATTAACATGTACATACAGTACATTAACATTGACTACAGTGCCTAGTGAAAGTCTACACACCCCTTGCAAAGTTGCCACATTTTACTGCCTTTAAATTAAACCTAAAAAGGGATTAAATTGGATACACAAATTCTAAATAAATCACAGACAGTGTCACCAACAAAGCACCCCCACACCATAACACCTCCTCCTCCATGCTTTACGGTGGGAAATACACATGCGGAGATCATACGTTCACCCACACCGCGTCTCACAAAGACACGGCGGTCAGAACCAAAAATCTCCAATTTGGACTCCAGACCAAAGGACACATTTCCACCGGTCTAATGTCCATTGCTCGTGTTTCTTGGCCCAAGCAGGTCTCTTCTTCTTATTGGTGTCCTTTAGTAGTGGTTTCTTTGAAGCAATTCGACCATGAAGGCCTGAGTCACACAGTCCCCTCTGAACAGTTGATGTTGAGATGTGTCTGTGACTTGAACTCTGTGAAGCATTTATTTGGGCTGCAATTTCTGAGGCTGGTAACTCTAATGAACTTATCCTCTGCAGCAGAGGTAACTCTGGGTCTTCCATTCCTGTGGCGGTCCTCATGAGAGCCAATGTCATCACAGCGCTTGATGGTTTTTGCAACTGCACTTGAAGAAACTTTCAAAGTTCTTGAAAATGTCCATATTGATGACCTTCATGTCTTAAAGTAATGATGGACTGTCGTTTCTCTTTGCTTATTTGAGCTGTTCTTGCCATAATATGGACTTGGTCTTTTACCAAATAGGGCTATCTTCTGTATACCCCTATTGATTTGTTTAACACTTTTATGATTACTACATGATTCCATATGTGTTATTTGATAGTTTTGATGTCTTCACTATTATTCTAAAATATAAAGATAAACCCTTGAATGAGTAGGTATGTCCAAACTTTTGACTGGTATTGTACATATGCGACTTTGTGCATGTGACTACATTTACATTTACATTTTAGTCATTTAGCAGACGCTCTTATCCAGAGCGACTTACATATATATATTTTTTATACTGGCCCCCTGTGGGAATCGAACCCACAACCCTGGCGTTGCAAACGCCATGCTCTATCAACTGAGCTACATCCCTGCCGGCCATTCCCTCCCCTACCCTGGACGACGCTGGGCCAATTGTGCGCCGCCCATGAGTCTCCCGGTCGCGGCCGGCTGCGACAGAGCCTGGATTCGAACCAGGATCTCTAGTGACACAGTTAGCACTGCGATGCAGTGCCTTAGACCACTGCGCCACTCAGGAGTGACTAAATAAACATCTAATCTAATCTGAATACCTAACCCTGGAATAGAGTTTTATTTTTCATCGGGGTAATTACACAAATATTTAATGCCAAAGACAAGGCAGAATGGCTTTCCAAGAGGTGTAGACTTTAAATCTGCTTGAAAATATGAGACACGGTTTGAATATTGCTGTACATCAATGATTCCCAATCATATTTACTGAGTTTAAGCAATTTTGACAAAAACAACGGTAATGCAGCTAACTGCCAAAATAATGGAAACACCAACATAAAGTGTCTTAATAGGGCGTTGGGCCACCAAAAGCTGCCAGAACAGCTTCAATGTGCCTTGACCTCTATTGGAGGAATGCGACACCATTCTTCCATGAGAAATTCCATCATTTGGTGTTTTGTTGATGGTGATGGGAAAATGCTGTCTCAAGCTCCACTCCAGAATCTCCCATAAGTGTTCAATTGGGTTAAGATCTGGTGACTGAGACGGCCATGGCATATGGTTTACATCGTTTTCATGCTCATCAAAACATTCAGTGACCGCTCGTGCCCTGTGGATGGGGGCATTGTCATCCACTCCCATCAGGATAGAAATGATTCACCATAGCTTGAAGGTGATCACTTAAAATGGCTGTTTACCTTGCCCTCTAAGGGGTTGAGTGGACCTAAACCATGCCAGGAAAATGCAGAACCCTCTTGCTTCTCCTTCATTCTGGAAGAAAAAAACACCTCCACTGGTGTGAATACTTTCTGAAGGCACTGTATGTTGCCCTAAGCATTGTGCAGAGTTGATAGAATCTTATCAAAACTGATTTACAGCTGTAATCGCTACCAAAGGTACTTCCACCAAGTATTAACTCTGGGGTGTGAAGACATACACAATCAAGACAATGTTCTATACTTTTTCTTTCACTTGTGGAGCAGGTTGTGTAGATCTGTAGGAACAAAATCTAATGTAATACCTTTTTAGATGGATTTTTAAGGCAGCAAAATGTGACAACTACGCAAGGGGTGTGTAGACTTAAACTAAACACGGTACACATCTCGAGTGTAGTCTTCTATTCCTGCTGTTGATTATAGCTTTATATGCCATTACTAACGGTGGTGTGTGTGTTTTTGTGTGCGTGTGCCTGTTTGCATGTACGTGTGTGTGTGTGTGTGCCCTGCTTACAGTGAGTCAACACTCTGGGATCCTCTCCAATCTAGGAACCAACATTTCCTCTCCCAACTCCGAGCCAGACAATCATGGACTTTTAAACGAGAAGGAGGACTCGTACTTCTCGGAAATCCGCAACTTCATTTCCAAAAGCGAGATGAACCAGGCGTCCAGCTCCACAGACAAGAGGTAGGGGGAACGCACGCGCACCACAAGACTGTGTTAGCCGGTGGAGCTAAAGCCAAGGTATTAGCTCGGGGCGTCTTCAAAGTTACTCATCATTACATGAACGTTGTTCACCGAATCACTTCCGTTTACATACCTTACTACACACATAAACACCCAAATACATTTAATTCACAGACATTGATAGGTTTTTATGTCCATTTGGATTGGCTTCTCGGGAGTAGACTATAGAGTTATTATGGCGTCACTCTCCCAGCCCTCCTGACAAAACTAACTCTGCTCCCCTGTCAGATGTTGCTCAAACAGGCTTTAGGGGGAGTCCAGTCCAGTACAGTAGAGTAGAGTAAACACAGCATCACCCCGTAGTGCCCCCTCCTCTACTCTGCCTGTTCTCAATGACTCATTTCACCTCAACTGAAAGAAACCTCTCAGGCTGTTCCACTCTAACCAGGGCCAGGTTTACCGGAGCTTCTGGCCTTCTCTCCTCTCCGGACTAAACCATCACCAGCCTATAGTCTATGGCACTGCAGTTTCAGGTAGCGCTAGAGGCTAGTGCTTAGCAGGGTCATGTTCATTAATGAACACTACAGCAAACATTTTGCACCCGAAAATGAAAACTAGTGTTTCTTATTGGACGCGTTTCTTATAGTCCCTCCCTGTTTCAGTCCGTTTTCATCCGTTTGGTACCTAATAAATACGACCCAGGTTCCAAGACAGTAGTGGGCGATGTCTACTAGCTCTGACAGATATGTCGGGGGAAATATGCAAGCCGTCTTCTCCAATAAGCCCCAGGCAAACAAGTTGGATTATTTTGATGTCACGTAGTGGTTCCTCCTTGATTTCGCTCTGCCGTCTTCATGCCAGTAACAGAGGGCTGCTTGTTTTTCTATTTTTCTCACTCTTTCTCCCACTCTCTCTCTGTCTTTCTCCCTCTCTCTCTGTCTTTCTCCCTATCTCTCTCTGTCTTTCTCCCTCTCTCTCTCTGTCTTTCTCCCTATCTCTCTCTGTCTTTCTCCTCCCTCTCTCTCTCTCTCTGTCTTTCTCCCTCTCTCTCTCTGTCTTTCTCCCTCTCTCTCTGTCTTTCTCCTTCTCTTCTCTCTCTCTGTCTTTCTCCCTATCTCTCTCTGTCTTTCTCCCTCTCTCTCTCTCTCTCTGTCTTTCTCCCTCTCTCTCTCTGTCTTTCTCCCTCTCTCTCTGTCTTTCTCCCTCTCTCACTGTCTTTCTCCCTCTCTTTCTCTGTCTTTCTCCCTATCTCTCTGTCTTTCTCCCTCTCTCTCTCTGTCTTTCTCCCTATCTCTCTCTGTCTTTCTCCCTCCCCTCTCTCTCTCTCTGTCTTTCTCCCTCTCTCTCTCTGTCTTTCTCCCTATCTCTCTGTCTTTCTCCCTCTCTCACTGTCTCTCCCCCTCTCTTTCTGTCTTTCTCCCTATCTCTCTGTCTTTCTCCCTCTCTCTCTGCCTTTCTCCCTATTTCATTGTCTTTCTCCCTCTCTCTCTGTCTTTCTCCCTCTCTCTCTCTGTCTTTCTCCCTATCTCACTGTATTTCTCCCTATCTCACTGTCTTTCTCCCTATCTCACTGTCTTTCTCCCTCTCTCTCTCTGTCTTTCTCCCTCTCTCTCTGTCTTTCTCCCTCTCTCTCTCTGTCTTTCTCCCTATCTCTCTGTCTTTCTCCCTATCTCACTGTCTTTCTCCCTATCTCACTGTCTTTCTCCCTCTCTCTCTGTCTTTCTCCCTCTCTCTCTGTCTTTCTCCCTATCTCTCTGTCTTTCTCCCTATCTCTCTGTCTTTCTCCCTCTCTCTCTGTCTTTCTCCCTATCTCTCTCTGTCTTTCTCCCTATCTCACTGTCTTTCTCCCTCTCTCTCTCTGTCTTTCTCCCTATCTCTCTGTCTTTCTCCCTATCTCTCTGTCTTTCTCCCTATCTCACCGTCTTTCTCCCTCTCTCTCTCTGTCTTTTCCCTCTCTCTCTCTGTCTTTCTCCCTCTCTCTCTCTCTCTCTGTCTTTCTCTCTCTCTCTCTCTCTCTGTCTTTCTCCCTCTCGCTCTCTGTCTTTCTCCCTATCTCTCTCTGTCTTTTCTCTCTCTCTGTCTTTCACCCTCTCTCTCTCTGTCTTTCTCCCTATCTCTCTGTCTTTCTCCCTATCTCACCGTCTTTCTCCCTATCTCACCGTCTTTCTCCCTCTCTCTCTGTCTTTCTCCCTCTCTCTCTCTGTCTTTCTCCCTATCTCTCTCTCTCTGTCTTTCTCTCTCTCGCTCTCTGTCTTTCTCCCTCTCTCTCTCTGTCTTTCTCCCTCTCGCTCTCTGTCTTTCTCCCTCTCGCTCTCTGTCTTTCTCCCTATCTCTCTCTGTCTTTCTCTCTCTCTGTCTTTCACCCTCTCTCTCTCTGTCTTTCTCCCTATCTCACTGTCTTTCTCCCTCTCTCTCTGTCTTTCTCCCTTCTCTCTCTTTTCTCACTCTCTCTGTCTTTCTATCTCTTTCAATCTCTGTCTCTCTTTCTTTCATGTCTCCCTCCCTCCCTCCTCCCTGGTCAGTAGACAAGAGCCAAAAGAGCTCAAGGGTAATTTATCCCCTCTGCCATCTGGGATCAATAGTGCAGACCCATTCAGAATATACATCCCTGGCATTTTAGTATCTGTCATTCTAAATAAGTGCTCTGCTTTCTGTCCGTCCCAGACACACACACACTCACATGCAGGCACGTAGACACTCGCATGCACACACATGCATGTACGCACACACACATCACACACAAGACAGTAGTGGGCGATGTCGGGGATGTCTACTAGCTCTGACAGATATGTCGGGGGAAATATGCAAGCCGTCTTCTCCAATAAGCCCCAGGCAAACAAGTTGGATTCTTTTGATGTCACGTAGTGGTTCCTCCTTGATTTCGCTCTGCCGTCTTCATGCCAGTAACAGAGGGCTGCTTGTTTTTCTATTTTTCTCTCTCTTTCTCCCACTCTCTCTCTGTCTTTCTCCCTCTCTCTCTGTCTTTCTCCCTATCTCTCTCTGTCTTTCTCCCTCTCTCTCTCTGTCTTTCGCCCTATCTCTCTCTGTCTTTCTCCCTCCCTCTCTCTCTCTCTGTCTTTCTCCCTCTCTCTCTCTGTCTTTCTCCCTCTCTCTCTGTCTTTCTCCTTCTCTCTCTCTGTCTTTCTCCCTATCTCTCTCTGTCTTTCTCCCTCTCTCTCTCTCTCTCTGTCTTTCTCCCTCTCTCTCTCTGTCTTTCTCCCTCTCTCTCTGTCTTTCTCCCTCTCTCACTGTCTTTCTCCCTCTCTTTCTCTGTCTTTCTCCCTATCTCTCTGTCTTTCTCCCTCTCTCTCTCTGTCTTTCTCCCTATCTCTCTCTGTCTTTCTCCCTCCCTCTCTCTCTCTCTGTCTTTCTCCCTCTCTCTCTCTGTCTTTCTCCCTATCTCTCTGTCTTTCTCCCTCTCTCACTGTCTTTCTCCCTCTCTTTCTCTGTCTTTCTCCCTATCTCTCTGTCTTTCTCCCTCTCTCTCTGCCTTTCTCCCTATTTCACTGTCTTTCTCCCTCTCTCTCTGTCTTTCCCTCTCTCTCTCTGTCTTTCTCCCTATCTCACTGTCTTTCTCCCTATCTCACTGTCTTTCTCCCTATCTCACTGTCTTTCTCCCTATCTCACTGTCTTTCTCCCTCTCTCTCTCTGTCTTTCTCCCTCTCTCTCTGTCTTTCTCCCTCTCTCTTTCTGTCTTTCTCCCTATCTCTCTGTCTTTCTCCCTATCTCACTGTCTTTCTCCCTATCTCACTGTCTTTCTCCCTCTCTCTCTGTCTTTCTCCCTATCTCTCTGTCTTTCTCCCTATCTCTCTGTCTTTCTCCCTATCTCTCTGTCTTTCTCCCTCTCTCTCTGTCTTTCTCCCTATCTCTCTGTCTTTCTCCCTATCTCACTGTCTTTCTCCCTCTCTCTCTCTGTCTTTCTCCCTATCTCTCTGTCTTTCTCCCTATCTCTCTGTCTTTCTCCCTATCTCACCGTCTTTCTCCCTCTCTCTCTCTGTCTTTCTCCCTCTCTCTCTCTGTCTTTCTCCCTATCTCTCTCTCTCTGTCTTTCTCTCTCTCTCTCTCTGTCTTTCTCCCTCTCGCTCTCTGTCTTTCTCCCTCTCGCTCTCTGTCTTTCTCCCTATCTCTCTCTGTCTTTCTCTCTCTCTGTCTTTCACCCTCTCTCTCTCTGTCTTTCTCCCTATCTCACCGTCTTTCTCCCTATCTCACCGTCTTTCTCCCTCTCTCTCTGTCTTTCTCCCCCTCTCTCTCTGTCTTTCTCCCTATCTCTCTCTCTCTGTCTCTCTCTCTCTCTCTCTCTGTCTTTCTCCCTCTCGCTCTCTGTCTTTCTCCCTCTCGCTTTCTTTCTTTCTCCCTCTCGCTCTCTGTCTTTCTCCCTCTCGCTCTCTGTCTTTCTCCCTATCTCTCTCTGTCTTTCTCTCTCTCTGTCTTTCACCCTCTCTCTCTCTGTCTTTCTCCCTATCTCACTGTCTTTCTCCCTCTCTCACTGTCTTTTTCTTTCTCTGTCTTTTCTCACTCTCTCTGTCTTTCTATCTCTTTCAATCTCTGTCTCTCTTTCTTTCATGTCTCCCTCCCTCCCTCCTCCCTGGTCAGTAGACAAGAGCCAAAAGAGCTCAAGGGTAATTTATCCCCTCTGCCATCTGGGATCAATAGTGCAGACCCATTCAGAATATACATCCCTGGCATTTTAGTATCTGTCATTCTAAATAAGTGCTCTGCTTTCTGTCCGTCCCAGACACACACACACTCACATGCAGGCACGTAGACACTCGCATGCACACACATGCATGTACGCACACACACATCACACACACTTCCTCGCATTGAACACAGGCACACAGCTGTGTGTATGCCTAGCTGTGCACTCATGTGTCTCTTCTCCACAAAGTGTTTGTAAACCATGTCAAGTTGGTCTAGTCACTTGTCTCGCTCTAGTGTGTTTCTCTCCTCTGGACACTGTCTAGCCTGTGAGGTAGGGCGTCGATCGAGATAGCTGGAGCTGTGTGTATGGGGCACAAAACACTGTGGATGTGTGTGGGAGGGAGGGAGGGGCCTGGGACAGTGGAAGAGATTGTAAGGGGCAGAGACAGTAGACAAGTGTGTATGGGTGGTGGGTAGAGCTGGACTGGGCATTTCTAAGCTCAAAAGTTGTGGCGTGGTGGCTGAGGCATTTATCTACAAGAATCAACTGATGGAAATATGGCCGCTAACACAAACATACTGCTGATGTGTTTAGACTAAGTGACAAAATGCAGGGCTCTGCGTCAGAGACGCGCTTGTCTCCCTATACCCCCCCTCACACACAGCCACCTCCAATTTGATTATAGTATATTTAATCTAGATTGAAAGAGAACAGCCCCCCCCCCCACACACACACACACACACACACAAGACCCAATCCCCCCCACACACCCCTCTGTCCCTCTTGCTCCCCGAAGGTACCCCGTCTAGTTTGATAAATGTCAGTCTGCCCGCCGCTCTGTGGCGGCTCGGAGGGCTCCCCATGAGGAAATGACATCATGAGGCATTAAGCTGCGGAATACAGGGGGCTGGAAAATGTGAAGGCGCCAGGTTGAAATGTCTGGTGTGCTGATAGCCTGTTTGCAGAGCAGCCACTGAGGCACGTAGGGCATTGGGCCTAGAAAACTCCTGATGGAGGTGAGGTGGGCTGGGGGAAGGCCCTCCTCCCCCTGTCTCCTCTACCTCATCTCCGATAATCTGGCCAAGACGGACTGGGTGGGAACAGTAAACGGTAAGTCGATATTGGCTGCTTTCAATGGCCAGTTAGCTCTTTCACATCAGTGCAGATGAAGGAAAGGAAGCAAGGAGAGAATACGGCATTAAATTATTTGGATGCAATGATGTTGTTCCACCGATTAAACCCAATGAGGGTTTCATATAAACCAAGACATTTTAAGGATAAAATAATGTAGATGTTTTGGGGTATAAATGAATGGAACACATTTTTGGAAATTATGAATAAAGAGCAAAATCAATACAATATATAATGTTGCAGGTCAGAGCTTGCGGAGGAGGAGCGTCCATCGAGCCACGGCCTGTCCAACTCCAAGATGGCGGCCCGGGGGCTAGAGGAGGAGGAGGCGGAGGGAGAAGATGAAGAGGAGGAAGAAGGCAGCCTGACGGAGAAGTCTCAGGACGAAGCGCCCGAATCCCCCTCCCCGATCACCATGGTCACGCCGGGGGCGTACGAAGACGAAGAGGAGGAGGCGGAGGAAGAGGAGGAAGCCACACCGTTGGCTATGAGCTACGAACACACCCCGCAGGTATGTCCTGTCTGGTAGAATACACGCATATTTACAGACACAACGACAGACTGATGTCCTGTCTAATAGACCACAGACCACACAACTACAGGTATGTCTTGTCTGTTACAGACTTCTGACCAAGTTTACAGACACAACTACAGACACACCGGCAGGTACAGTGGGGAAAAAAAGTATTTAGTCAGCCACCAATTGTGCAAGTTCTCCACTTAAAAAGATGAGAGAGGCCTGTAATTTTCATCATAGGTACACGTCAACAATGACAGACAAATTGAGAAAAGAAAATCCAGAAAATCACATTGTAGGATTTTTTATGAATTTATTTGCAAATTAGGAAAATAAGTATTTGGTCACCTACAAACAAGCAAGATTTCTGGCTCTCACAGACCTGTAACTTCTTCTTTAAGAGGCTCCTCTGTCCTCCACTCGTTACCTGTATTAATGGCACCTGTTTGAACTTGTTATCAGTATAAAAGACACCTGTCCACAACCTCAAACAGTCACACTCCAAACTCCACTGTGGCCAAGACCAAAGAGCTGTCAAAGGACACCAGAAACAAAATTGTAGACCTGCACCAGGCTGGGAAGACTGAATCTGCAATAGGTAAGCAGCTTGGATTGAAGAAATCAACTCTGGGAGCAATTATTAGGAAAAGGAAGACATACAAGACCACTGATAATCTCCCTCGATCTGGGGCTCCACGCAAGATCTCACCCCGTGGGGTCAAAAATGATCACAAGAACGGTGAGCAAAAATCCCAGAACCACACGGGGGGGGACCTAGTGAATGACCTGCAGAGAGCTGGGACCAAAGTAACAAAGCCTACCATCAGTAAACACACTACGCCGCCAGGGACTCAAATCCTGCAGTGCGAGACGTGTGTCCCCTGCTTAAGCCAGTACATGTCCAGGCCTGTCTGAAGTTTGCTAGAGTGCATTTGGATGATCCAGAAGAGGATTGGGAGAATGTCATATGGTCAGATGAAACCAAAATATAACTTTTTGGTAAAAACTCAACTCGTCGTGTTTGGAGGACAAAGAATGCTGAGTTGCATCCAAAGAACACCATATCTACTGTGAAGCATGGTTGTGGAAACATCATGCTTTGGGGCTGTTTTTCTGCAAAGGGACCAGGACGACTGATCCGTGTAAAGGAAAGAATGAATGGGGCCATGTATCGTGAGATTTTGAGTGAAAACCTCCTTCCATCAACAAGGGCATTGAAGATGAAACGTGGCTGGGTCTTTCAGCATGACAATGATCCCAAACACACACCGCCCGGGCAACGAAGGAGTGGCTTCGTAAGAAGCATTTCAAGGTCCTGGAGTGGCCTAGCCAGTCTCCAGATCTCAACCCCATAGAAAAATCTTTGGAGGGAGTTGAAAGTCTGTGTTGCCCAGCGACAGCCCCAAAACATCACTGCTCTAGAGGATATCTGCATGGAGGAATGGGCCAAAAATACCAGCAACAGTGTGTGAAAACCTTGTGAAGACTTACAGAAAACGTTTGACCTGTGTCATTGCCAACAAAGGGTATATAACAAAGTATTGAGAAACTTTTGTTATTGACCAAAATACTTATTTTTCCACCATAATTTGCAAATAAATTACAAAAAATCCTACAATGTGATTTTCTGGATTTTTTTTCCTCATTTTTGTCTGTCATAGTTGACGTGTACCAATGATGAAAATTACAGGCCTCTCTCATCTTTTTAAGTGGGAGAACTTGCACAATTGGTGGCTGACTAAATACTTTTTTTCCCCACTGTATGTCATGTCTGGTAGAATACAGACCTACTGTAGGTACAGACACAACTACAGACAAAGTCATGCAGTCACGTACAGCACACCACACCTTCACAAACAAACCCACCCAATCACAACGGCCACCCCTGTCTCCTCCCATTCCAACTAACACGACTTATACAGTTTAATATTGCATGACCTGCCATGCATGATCTGCCCTCCCTATGATGGCAGTACAATGAGTTCAATGAGAGATAGATGGTGATAAAGAGAGTTGGGACGCAGATAGAACTCTGTCCCATTCCATCGCCATCTGTCTGTCTGTCCCTATCAGTGTCGGTCAGTGTTGTACCGGTCTTGGTCTCGAGACCACATATTGAGTGTCTCGGTCGTGTCTTGGTGTCAGTCAGTATTTTTACTCGGTCTTGACTCGGTCTCGGACAGCCCAGACCAGCAGAGTAAAAAATTCATAATTATCAGCTTCCATTCAGTCAGTGCATAAAACCGCATCGCCAGGGCAAATACCTACACTCCTTTCTTAAAACATGAATATCTTATCGCCTATTGAAACCTGGGATTCCTACTTTACTCGTAACATTACTGTATTTGTATTTATTATGGGTCCCCGTTAGCTGCTGCCAAAGCTACTCTTCTTGGGGTCCAGCGAAATTAAGGCACTTATACCATTTTAAAAACATTACAATACATTCACAGATTTCACAACACACTGTGTGCCCTCAAAAAATGGTGGGAAAAATTGTTGGAAAGTTGCGCGCTCACTATTAGTAAGGGGAGATGGGGAAATTGTAACAGTCTTTATATCTATTATAGACATGTTTGTGCGGTGTCAAGCCTATTGAGCCTTCAGTGTGTGACAGGCTCTTGATGCTGGAAGGACAGCAAACGTAATACCAGCACACTCATGTAAGTCAGGGAGTGCACTTTTTGTAAAACACAAAGGGCCAGTGGTGTATTGCAGGTATACCCACTTTTTTTTTTCGGGGGGGCATTCCCTGTACTCACTTTTTAATCCCTACTGTTGCGTGTCAAAGTAGTGTAGTGGTGGTATACGACTTCATTATGTAGGATGTAGTTATTATTATGATGTAGTACTGTAGTGGAGGTATACGACTTAATTATGTATTATGTTGTTATTATTATTATGTAGTACAATAGAGAAATTATGCACAAAGTAGCCTACACAATCGCAAAGCACGTGAAATATATTCACATGCGCACAGCACACATAGCCTAGTTTCAGCGGAATATCATCTGCAGGCAGGAAGAGCGCAGCTCTCAAAAGGTTGTAGCATGGAGCAGCACACAGAAGAATGACATCAGTAGCTGGTAGTTAGGAAAGATGTTTCAACTTATATCTACCAGTAAATGCTAGCTAAGGCAACAATGGGTATGCAAACCAGGTATTGAAAAAGGTTGGTCCATCGTCTTGCTTAGTAGGCTATTTGTGATGGGCATTTCAGTCATCATGCACTGTTTGCATGAACATTTCTAAAGGCTTTCCCAAAAAACCTTCCAATTAAATGTTGACCGTAATGTAGGCCTACCTGACAGAAAGATATGATGCTGATTTGTATCAATGGGGAGGGCATTTGTTTTGCTCAATTGAATTAAAGGGCAACTACACCCTCCAAAAATATATTTTTTTGATTTTTCCCAGACCTCAAAAATTGTTTAACGATTATTGTGGTTTTAGAACATCACTTTTTGTGTGTGTGTGTGTGATTTTGAGAGTGAAAATCTGTAAAATCTGTAGGAAAACATAGGATGCACGCATCCTTTCCTTCACACAGGACAAACTTCTCCAGGCACCACTACACCACTGCATAGGGCAGATGGAAAGACAGCAGTCACACACAGCATGATGTTAAAGGATAAAAAATATATATATACAGTGGGGAAAAAAAGTATTTAGTCAGCCACCAATTGTGCAAGTTCTCCCACTTAAAAAGATGAGAGAGGCCTGTAATTCTCATCATAGGTACACGTCAACTATGACAGACAAATTGAGAAAAAAATAATCCAGAAAATCACATTGTAGGATTTTTTATGAATTTATTTGCAAATTATGGTGGAAAATAAGTATTTGGTCACCTACAAACAAGCAAGATTTCTGGCTCTCACAGACCTGTAACTTGTTCTTTAAGAGGCTCCACTTGTTACCTGTATTAATGGCACCTGTTTGAACTTGTTATCAGTATAAAAGACACCTGTCCACAACCTCAAACAGTCACACTCCAAACTCCACTATGGCCAAGACCAAAGAGCTGTCAAAGGACACCAGAAACAAAATTGTAGACCTCCACCAGGCTGGGAAGACTGAATCTGCAATAGGTAAGCAGCTTGGTTTGAAGAAATCAACTGTGGGAGCAATTATTAGGAAGACATACAAGACCACTGATAATCTCCCTCGATCTGGGGCTCCACGCAAGATCTCACCCCGTGGGGTCAAAATGATCACAAGAACGGTGAGCAAAAATCCCAGAACCACACAGGGGGACCTAGTGAATGACCTGCAGAGAGCTGGGACCAAAGTAACAAAGCCTACCATCAGTAACACACTACGCCGCAAGGGACTCAAATCCTGCAGTGCCAGACGTGTCCCCCTGTTTAAGCCAGTACATGTCCAGGCCCGTCTGAAGTTTGCTAGAGTGCATTTGGATGATCCAGAAGAGGATTGGGAGAATGTCATATGGTCAGATGAAACCAAAATAGAACTCTTTGGTAAAAACTCAACTCGTCGTGTTTGGAGGACAAAGAATGCTGAGTTGCATCCAAAGAACACCATACCTACTGTGAAGCATGGGGGTGTAAACATCATGCTTTGGGGCTGTTTTTCTGCAAAGGGACCAGGACGACTGATCCGTGTAAAGGAAAGATGAATGGGGCCATGTATCGTGAGATTTTGAGTGAAAACCTCCTTCCATCAGCAAGGGCATTGAAGATGAAACGTGGCTGGGTCTTTCAGCATGACAATGATCCCAAACACACCGCCCGGGCAACGAAGGAGTGGCTTCGTAAGAAGCATTTCAAGGTCCTGGAATGGCCTAGCCAGTCTCCAAATCTCAACCCCATAGAAAATCTTTGGAGGGAGTTGAAAGTCCGTGTTGCCCAGCGACAGCCCCAAAACATCACTGCTCTAGAGGAGATCTGCATGGAGGAATGGGCCAAAATACCAGCAACAGTGTGTGAAAACCTTGTGAAGATTTACAGAAAATGTTTGACCTGTGTCATTGCCAACAAAGGGTATATAACAAAGTATTGAGAAACTTTTGTTATTGAACCAAATACTTTATTTTTTCACCATAATTTGCAAATAAATTCATTAAAAATCCTACAATGTGATTTTCTGGATTTTTTTTTCTCATTTTGTCTGTCATAGTTGACGTGTACCTATGATGAAAATTACAGGCCTCTCATCTTTTTAAGTGGGAGAACTTGCACAATTGGTGGCTGACTAAATACTTTTTTTCCCCACTGTATATATATATATATATATATATATATATATATATATATATATATATATATATATATATATAATATATAAATCAAACCTTTATTTAACTAGGCAAGTCAGTTAAGAACAAATTCTTATTTACAATGACGGCCTACACCGGCCAAACCCGGACAACGCTGGGCCAATTGTGCGCCACCCTATGGGACTCCCAATCACGGCCGGTTGTGATACAGCCTGGAATCGAACCAGGGGTTCTGTAGTGACGCCTCAAGCACTGAGATGCAGTGCCTTAGACCGCTGCGCCACTCGGGAGGATAAGAAAAATATGCCAGTAGGTCCCAAACACAACCATTAGGCTAAGCATTTCCCAATTGAAGTGTACAACTATTACTTCCCATTGCAAAAAACATATTATGTTTAGCACACAAAGTCACCGGTGATCTAAAGTTTAAATGCAACAATGTTTCACACACATAACTTACAACGTAAGTTATTTTCAAAGAGATAGCTAACAACAGCATGCGAGCTGCAATAAGAAACACAGTTCCACTCACCAGATGATGATCATTTGAAAAGGGACAAGCTAACAAATTAGCAACAACATTCTCTTCGATAACACCTGCTGCAGCCGCTGCAAACTAGCCTACAACAAAAGTTAGCTAGCTAGACCATGGGAAAACTACTGCTCACTATTGCGTAGTGACCTGTTGGCCTTCAAGAAAGCAGAAGTTTCCATATGTTTTTGTAAAAACGGTCCCACCCCATTGCAAGTCAATGTGATCAGTTGATTCCACTGTCACTCCAATGTTGCCCTAATACAATGGCAGATGCCTTCTATCAAGCATCTGATGGCCTAGCTAGATTTATTTCCCCAGAGACCACCAAAGAAAAATCCTGATTGGATATTTTTTTATCTTCAGTGTTAACTCTTTACTTCCTAACTAAAACTGAAGCGATTAAATCAGAACATCATTGAAAATAATAATATATTTATTATTATTTGTATTATTTTATAAATCCTTAGCCTTTCTCTGAAAGTGTAGAAGGCCCTCATTGTTCCCCACTGTGTTTGGGTTAGTAATCATTTGTAGAGTGGCTCTATTTGCCTTCAGCATGCATTTTCTCACCATTATGAATGTCTAAAGAATCCATATGTTCTTCTGAAGTATTAACACAGAAATACTGGACATTTTGAACTCTTATTATGGTGGCGATTTGGCAAAATTACAATCGTGGTCTTGAATTGGACTCGCATTTTTCTGGTCTCGGTCTTGACTCTGTCTCATACCCCTCGTCCCCCTCCCGGTCTCGGTCTTGACTTGGTCTTGCCCCTCCCCCTCGAACACAACACTGGTGTCGGTACTTCACCCTCTCTCCCCACACTGAGCATGGTTAGCTCCTTGGTTAAGCCTTTTAGCACCGGCTTTCCCTTTCAATGCACAGAACCGGTCCAGAAAACCATCATTCCCTTTCATTCACAGAGAGGCATGCAGGTTCTCTAGTGGGGTTTCAGTCAAGTTGGTTTTCAGTGGTAGTGGTGTGAACTGTTTTCAGACAACAACTCCATACCATCTATCCCATTCGTCCGTCTCCATCCATCCGTCCGTCTGTCCCCCATGCATGTGCCATCGAAAGTCCATCCATCGAGATACAAGATAGTATTGGTTAGGCTAACTGAGGACAACCCTCCCCCCTCCCTCCCTGCACCTTTCCCTTCCTCCTCCACAACCTCTCCTTCCCCCAACCCTCTCTTTATCCCCCCCTCCCCCGTCTTCCCTCATCCCCTCTCCCCTCCCCTCACCTTACCCCTCCCCTTTATCCTTCCTCCCTGCTCTTCCCCTCCCCTCCCCTTCCCCTGGTGCTGCTGCAGGTGTATAGAGGAGGACGGTGGGCTGTTAGACCAGGAGGCCCTACCCAGCTTCCCCAAGGGCCTGGACCTGCATAAGGCCAACAGCGGCGAGGAGCCCCCCTTTGATGTTAAAGACATTTTTAACACCGCCTCACTCGAGTCAGAAGCCCTGAAAGAGACTCTGTACAGGCAGGCTAAAACCCAGGTAGGTGGACTCCCGTATAAAAAGAGAGAGGGATGGAGGCATCAAGTGGCAAATCATTTTGAACGTCTGTCCAAAAGCTTGAGTTCGATTGAGTTTGATGATAAGTGGAAATACAAAAAGACAATGAGGAAAATGCATGACAACCAGGCCAAAACACGTTGCTAGGTTAATTCTCGTTGACATGCTCTCCCCTCTCTTAGCTTACCTACTAACTGAGCTATTAACTCTCTCCCTCTTTTCTAAACCGCTAATCTAACTACTGTCCAATCCGCAGCATCACACTGCTCTCTCACCTTTGACCTCTTGCATGCCCAGACATGTTGCAATGGTTAAAGTGGCGCTCCTAATCCGAGACGGAACAGCTCTTGGGTTTTATCGACAATAATGACACTGACGTTTGATTGGCTGACAATTAACGCGGAGACTCACAAAATGGTTTCTGAACAACGGTGGTGTCTCTTTGTCGTTTCTCTGTCTCCTCCAGGCTTATGCAATGATGCTTTCTCTGTCGGAGAACAACCCTTTGCACGCATCCTCCCAGAACTCACTGGATGCCTGGCTGAGCATGGGAGGGGGCCCGGCCGAGACGAGCAGCTTTTACCCACTCAACCACATCTAGGAGAGAGAGGAGGAGGGAGGAAGGCTACTACGGAGGAGAACTCAACATCATGCAGTCCTGGCCTGAGAAGAGAGAGGATTCATGGCTCCTGCCCTTCTGTGTGTTTGTTTGTGTGTACGAGGGGCCCCTCAGACAGACACTCGCAGGCAGAGAGCAAGGCAGCACTGCTCCGCCCCTGTAGAGGGGTGAAGGACATCCCAGGAAGGACCACCCCACTTCATTCCAGCGAAGCCCTCTGGTTGGACTCTCAGAGACAGTCAAGTTTGAGTATGCCACTGTATTACTAGGAGAGCAAAACGTCCATCTATTCTACACAGCCTACCGCAGCAATGTCTCAATAGCTTCATATACAGTGACAGTAGGTCTGGAATATATGCATTGCATGTCCATAAGGGGGCGCTCATCTCACTCGGTGGGAGGAGCAACAGTATCAACACATAATGGGGGTGTACTAGCTCGTTCACCCAAAGAACCCCCCCCCCCCCCCCCCCCCCCCCCCATCCTCCTCATTATATCAAATGACTTCACTCTCTTCATTCCTGTTTGAAATCAGTAATAGCACAATGCTAAATGTTACAGCAGGAAGCGACACTCTGGCTTTTGTTTATAAAGAATGTACAGGACGTTGATGCATCAAGCTCGATTTTGAATGACAATGATGTCATGGAGAATGACCCACCCCCAACATATAATGTGCATTGCAGAGGACAAAGTCTCGACTTCAAAAGTTATCTGGTGAGCAAAAGGTTTTAAATCGACGTCCATTGGTTAGAGTAGGGGAAAACATATTTTCCCCTCTTTTGCTAATTTGTTAACTTGATTCCATTTTGTGTTTTGCTCTTTGATAAACAGTATTGTCTCTTTTTAGGCACCTCCGTGCTCAAATGTTAATATAAATATATAAATAGTGAAGGACCAAAATTTTATGATATTGTTGTATGATGTACAAAATAACCTGGACGTTCATAGCAAGAGTGGTATGTGCCAAATAGCCCATAGAAAAGATTTTGTTCTCTGACAATCATTTATTTTTCAAGGGGTTTTCATTGCTGTCATAGTTGATGTTATTACCTTCTTTTATATTTGATTTAAAGAGTGTATGTATTCTATTTATTTTGGTTAATTTTTTGGGGTCATGATTGGAGACAAGTGACAAATGAAAATGTCCTTTGTTTTATCTCTCTTTTACTTGTTGCTGAAGGAATGAAATTGAATCGAAATGCAACCGAGATTGTGAATCTCGGTTTCAATGCTTTTTTGTGTAAAGACCAGTGTGCCAAATTGGAAAGAAACCATGCAATCAGATGTTTTTATTTATAGTGACATGGTAGTTCTAGATTGTTTAGAGCAGTGGTTCCCAACCAGGGGTACTAGAACCCCTGGGGGTACTTGGCCTATCCACAGGGGGTACTTGAGAAGACTCATGAGACCATAGGCCTACTGGTAAAATGCACATGAAGGGGTACTTCAGGGGTACTCCGGGCAGAGCAAAATTCAGTTGGTGGTACAATAACTGAAAAAGGTTGGGAACCACTGGTTTAGATCATGTTTTGCAATGTTGTGTCTATCATGAGGTTTGATTTTTCTCGCTTCAGTTCAACCATTTCAACCAGTATGCTGAGTGTTTTGTGTTCAAGGTGGTTGAATTCTTACTTTGGCCATTTTGGAAATTGCAGCCTTCACTATTATTGTCAGGTGATTTGGATGCCAGGGCATTGTATTGTTAGCCTATAATTGATCCTAAGTTTGAGCAAATCAATTTTATTCTACAACAAATCCCATCAACATGTTAACTCAATCAGTTTATCAGTACTCCGATTCTGCTTCAATGGTTTCATTTTGTAGGAATTCTTATTTTTAAATGTGACCATGTGGTTTTAGAAAAATATATCTCAGAATGCCCCATCATAGATAAAATATACATTGTTTGTCAGATAGTGTCCAACTACAGTGTACCATTCCATCATATTTCCACTTGTTAGTTGAAGGGTCCGTGCTATCCGGGATCCTTGGGACGTCCCTACCCCATTGAAATTCAAATGGTAAGGGTTAAGGTTAAGGTAGAGGTTAGGGTTTAGGGTATGGACGTCCCAAGGATTCTGGATAGCACTGACCTTACTTGAAGTACCTTTACTCTCAGGGTCAAATGGTTCTGTAAGTAGTGTTGACTGGAGTGTTTTGACAGCTGAGAGGTTTTTAATCCTGAGAAGAGTAAGTTTCTTCCTTGGAGGAATTGAACCACTGGTCATAGCTTGATGGTTCACCCTTACTTTATCTGTGTCTGAGATGTATTTATTGTCTGTAAGGGGTTTTAACACCCAGCATAACACATTTACTGTACTGTGAGACCAGCAAAATAATCACACAATCAAACCAGGAAAGAAATCAAACCAGGAAAGGATCCTGGTTTAGTGAAAAATATGACATACATAGGACTTTAAGTTTCAGACTTCCATTCACTTTTTATTCATATTTTTTCAAACATGCTCCTTTGCATAATTCCCTTGTCAACCTAAGGTGATTCCTCCCAATCATCTTCTCATTTAGGGGAACTCATTCCAAACTGTAAACAGAGGTAGAGATGGCACTTAGACGCTGGGGGTTTAATTTCATGTCAATGTAAGTTGCAAGGGTTGGGGGCCCAATGACTATACTTGTGCTCTGTTGCTTTCATGCTGGATATGTGAATTAAGACTTACAGGACTGGGTGAGACAGGTTCAGACCAGGGTCTGGTTTCTCAAAGACATCTTAAGACTAACTTAATCATTAGAATCATTCTAACGATGAACTTAGCCTTAAGATGCCTTTGGGAAACCGGGCCCAGCACTTCAACGCATGGGTCCAAAACAACAAACTGGGCGGGCATGGATCTCTGTCACTAAAGAGTTAATAGCAGTAAACCTGACTGGCCTCACTTGAAGTGGATGATCAACACTCACTTAAAACAATGATGACCTTGGAAAAAACATCAAAATCTAACTGAAGCACTGTAATAATTTGTTTTGTCAGCAGGTGGCAGGGTGATACTAGTTTTGCTGCATTATTTCATATCTGATGATAATAATGACAGAGGTCTCTGTCTTGCTATACTAAATGGGGATCCACGGTTAACACATTGTTTTGCAATATGTTACTATTAAATGCAGAGACTGGGGTTACTAAATATTTAGGTATACTATATATGGAGTAATTCATGTCATGCACTACTGTAATAAGTGCGCACTGTCTGTTGTAGAATTATGGATCCACATTGAAGTAAAATATCACATTGCCAGCTTTTGAAAGGATCTGGCAATATTGGTCACAAACTGGTAACTTCAGAATCCGGTTGCTGTTCTTTCCCCATTGTTACAGGAAAAAGTAAAACATAATATCGTTTTTTTTTTTTACTGTATAGACAGGTTGGTTGTTCAGCAATAAAACCGGTGCGTTCGTAACTATGGGGCGAAACGGGATGGCTTAGATTGTTGACAACATGTGAACTATATGTCGTCTCCAATGTTTATTGAAAACAAATACGTTTGCACAATGAGCACTTGTTGTCTCTCAAATACATCATTACAGTTGTTGGTTAGCTAGCTAACACATTTTTGCCATATCAGCATAGAAGTGACATCAGTCAAAACACCTCAAAACAAGACATGGTATCAAGAACAAGGTAAAACTAGCTGAAACGAGCCACCTACGATTCCCCACATGGCAGCGTCTTGTCATTGTTGCTAGCTAGCTATCTGGCCATCTAGAATCATAACACACAGACTTCTGCCCCATTAAAGTGCTCGCATCGTTTTCATGATGTTTTCAGCTAACCAGTCTATAGTATTTTAATAAACAATGTTGCATTATGTCTGAAAAATTCTATGAAAAAAAATGGGTTTAAATGGATGGTGCTCGTTTCATTTGAATCTGAGTTGTATCACCTCTGTTATGTTTATAAAAAAAGATATTGTGCATGACGTGTTTAGCAGTCATAATGATGTCAATTTGTGAAATGTGTATCTTAAATTTAAAAATGAAATGTAAAAAAAATGAATCCGTAGATGCACTTATTGTACGTGGTTAGGTTAGTAGGTTTGACTTCAAGTCCTTACAGATGTATTGGGCAGGTGGTTCTTAAATGAATACAAAAAAGCTTGTGGCAGAGAGATGTAATTTAAAAAAAATGAAAGGATTGTAGAATAATATTGAACAATTCTGAAATTGCAGTTTTTTATGCTTGTGATTATTGAAGATGTACTTTAGAGAAATTTCATGGAAATATATGATTCTGATGTTAATTCTGTAGAATAGAAATGTATACCAAATGTAATCTTTCCAATGCTATGAAGAATTTATACATGAAATTGATATGCAATAAAACCTGTGTGCTTTTTATATGAAATGTCCCTTGCATTTGTCATGTAGCATGTGGAATAGAGTTCCATATGGTGCGCCTCCCATAGTCTGTTCTGGACTTGGGGACTGTGAAGAGACTTCTGGTGGCATGTCTTGTGGGGTATGCATGGGTGACTGGATGGGAGTTGGAGTGGTCCACGGCTGTCTGGGAGAGGAGAGGAAGAGCTGGGTTCCTATCAAGGGTTCATAGCTCTGTTCAGGGGGGTCTTCGACCATCCACCAGAGGGCAGAGAGGGGGGTGAGCGCATACTCCAACTACGTCAGGATGGCCAGACCACGCTCACCTTTTGGACAGTGGCAGCATCCAGCGGATGGAATGAGCCGGCGTGCCGCACCCTATTCAGAAGAGGATTGCGTGAAGAGGTCCAGACGGAGTTGGCGTGCTGGGACGACAACCTATCCTTGGACGCCCTCATCGCGATGGCCATCCGTCTGGATAGCCTTCTTCGGGATCGTAGGTACCCCCATCGCCTCTCTCCCTCCTCCGTTGATCATTCTGAGTCAGAGCCTGAACCCATGGAGGTGGGGGCCACACGTTTCTCCGCGGCTGAGCGACGCCGTTGTATACAGCTGTGGCTCTGACCTTATTGCGGACAGGAGGGGCACCAGCTTCAACGGTGTCCGGTACGTTCTAACCGGGGATCCACGGGAGCACTGGGGCAGCCACATGATCATCCGTCTCCTGGGTTAGGCGTGAGTATTCCATCATCATCACTTTCCGCCAAAACTTTCCTAGTAAAGATTTCACTGGCTGGCTGTCCTTCATGTTTTGTTTCTATAGCTCTAGTGGACTCCAGTGCCGCAGGGAATTCTATTGACCAGGCCCTCGCCTCCTCCCTTAACATCACCTCATATCCGCTCTCCTCTCCTTGTCCGGTTCAAGCACTGGATAGTTGGGACAATCACACACATCACAGGTGGATGCTTTCAGGTCATGGCCAGTCCCAACCACCATAAAGGGGTTACAGCGGTGTTTGGGATTTGCCAACTTCTACCGCCGATTCATTAAGAATTTTAGCTCAATCGCCTCTCCGCTCACATCTCTCCTCAAGGGTGGTCCCCGGAAGTTGGGATGGAATTCTGCAGCTGACGAAGCCTTCCGCCTACTGAAGGGTCGTTTCAACTCCGCCCGTTGCTTAAACTTCCAGATCCTACGCTGCCCTTCGTGGTGAAGGTGGATGCTTCCGAAGTAGGTGTGGGGGCTGTCCTGTCCCAACATGAAGGTAATCCACAGAAATTGTATCCATGTGCATATTACTCAAAAAAGCTGTCTCCTGCAGAGAGGAACTATGATGTTGGCAAACGGGAGCTCCTGGCGGTGAAGTTGGCATTAGAGGAGTGGAGACACTGGCTGGAGGGCGCCCTGGACCCATTTCCCATCCTCACCAACCATCGTAACCCGGAGTACATACAGACAGCGAGGCGACTGACCCCGCGCCAAGCCAGGTGGACCCTTTTCTAAACCAGATTTGATTTCACGCTGACATGTCGCCCAGGTTAAAAAAACATCAAAGCCGATGCCCTGTCCCGTCTCTACGATAAGGGAGAGGTTCCTGTCTTGAGTGCACCCATAATCTCTTGAGTCGTAGCCCCCGTGCTATGGGACGTAGATGTGGACATTCGCCAGGCCCTGGAGAGGGAGCCCGCACCTGCCACCTGTCCTCCTGAGTGCACTTACGTTCCCACGGAGATAAGGGATCGGCTATTGACCTGGGCGCACACAGCTGTCGTCGCTGGACATCCAGGTATCACCCGCACCATTCAGTCCATCTCTGGAAAGTACAGGTGGCCCACCTTGGCGCAGGACATCACTCGTTATGTCAACTCCAGTTCCGTATATGCCCAATCCAAATCCCCTGGTGCACTCCAGCAGGGAAATTCCTTAACCTTCCCATGCCTCAGTGTCCCTGGTCTCATCTGTCCATTTACTTTGTCACTGATCTCCTCTCTTCTAAAGGTTTTACCACCATTTTGGTGATAGTGGACAGATTATCTAAATCAAACCTGATTGACTGGGAGGGGTACGGTCCAGAGGAGCGGTGTTGGGTTCCGGTGGACGACATTCTAGATCCCAATATCATCACAGATTTCCACTTTTGTCTTCCAGCCCGCTCCTCGCTCTCGGGCCATCCTCCTGGCCGGTGTCGTCCTGCGGCTGGAGCCGCGCGTCAGGGTACTCTCACGTCCACTCCCGCTCCGGTGCTCGACGTCACCAGTCTACTAACCACCGGTCCTGGCAACCCATCTTTACACACACCTGGCAACCGACATTACGCACACCTGCATCTCATCATCAGTCACACCTGGACTTCATTACTCCCTTGATTACTTACCTTTTATATAGTATTATTTTGTTATCAGTCATCAGGTAGAATTGGTTATGTTTCTATGTCAGACACTTCTCTAATTTTGTATCAATCCATGCTCGTTATTATTAAACTCACTAACTGCACCTGCTTCCTGACTCCCTGCATCTATGTTACAGTGTTACGCATGCATTAGGCTACACATGCAATATTATCAATTAACTTGATTCCAACAGGGGTTCAACTTCTTCATATTTGTGCTCACTGTGCTTCAACCCCTAAACCAGGGTTCCCCAACTGGCGGCCAGCGTGCTAAATTTGGCCCGCGGGTGGTATTATTTGGCCCCCAAAGTTTTCTGAGCAAGAAAATTAATTGGTTAAATTTTTATTGTTGTACATAATAGACTGTAAAAACACCAGGAAATAATATAATATGCCATTTAGCAGATGCTTTTATCCAAAGCAACTTACAGTCATGTGTGCATACATTTTTACGTATGGGTGGTCCCGGGGATCAAACCCACTACCCTGGCGTTACAAGCGTCATGCTCTACAAATTGAGCTACAGAGGACCACCCAAATCAGCTCCAATTGATTTTAATTTTGGAAATCTGTTCCCAAGTATTCCCATGCACAATAGAGAGACACATGAGCATATACAAATGTAAGCAAGGTTTGAAATGATTATGTTTTAGTCTAATTATATCTGCTTAGGATTCTTGTGGTCAATTTGCGGTCTTCAAATTATTTGCAATTATGTTCCGGCCCCCTGACCATCCGCTCAAGAAAATAATTGTCCATTAGCTAAATATAGTTGATGATCCCTGCTCTAAACCCACAAACCTTTGCCACAGTTTTTCTTTTCAGCCCTTCAATGGTGTTGCTAAAGAGATATGACGCTTCATGGTGCGCACTAGTAATTATAGTAAGCTTTATGGTGGTCGAAAGGACTATGTGTTCAATAATGAGCTGTGTTGGAGACACTATCAAACTCAGAAATCCTTTTCTGGGAGCATTTTGAGATTTTCCTAAGGCCTCAAAAAAAAAAGACTGATGGGAAAGCTTATATTATAATTATTTTGAGTCCTTAGGAAAATCGTATTTCTTGTAGCCTACAATTTGCTCATGCTGTGTGTTTCATATTCAGTAATAATTATGAGGAGGCTAATTTATTTGAGCAATGGAAATTATATTCCAGGTCAGTTTTGGGAAAATATATTCCCAATGTATTCTATTCCTCTCATTTGGCCTATAGTTATACACTCTTAGAAAAAAGAGTTCGTAAAGGGTTCTCTGGCCCTGTAGGAGGGTTCACCCAAGGGTTATTTGAGGGTTCTTCATTAGGTGAAAGGATTCTACATGAAACCGAAAAAAGGTTAAACCTGGAACCACAAAAAAAGGTTATCCTACAGGGACAGGTGAAGAACCCTGCACGTAAATGCACAACATCATGTAATTGGATATAACAGGACATGGTGTAGCTTTTACACCATGCTTATCTAACATAATGATTTGGTCAATAAATTGCTGATTTGTTTAGTGTTTGTTGGTTGCTAAATCATGGCTTTGTTTGGAGAATTTACATTAGCATACCCACCTGCTTATCAGCAAAGGTGACTTTTGGTGTGTTTATGGTCCATTGTGTTGTATATGATTACTTGAACCATGATATACCCACACCATTGGTCTGTTTCTATCAAAGTGCCACAAGAGGGAGTTGTCACTCAAACAAGCAAGGTGGCCACCCGGGACGTTAGTTGAGCTTGATAGTTAGGAGCAGAAAAAACCTAAATAGAGATTGTGATAGGCCATCTGTCATATATTGCCAGCCATACATGTTTCAGTCATGCATGTATCGGTACTTAGGCCTATACAGATGTATTATTACAGCTCAGAAGCGTCCAATATTCAAACTTGATTGGTAGCTCCTCGTATAGGGAGAGTGGTGGGGAAGGAGGAAGTCGTGTGCAATGCCACGTGACACGCGGTCCCCCCTTGGGTTGAGGTGATGAGGAGCAGGCAGGCCCGGGCATGTCGAGCCCCCGACACCTCTGTGCCCCTCTACTGGGCCCATACCCAATGTGATCACGCCTGGAAACAGCAGACAGGTGTGTGTTTGTGTGTGTCGCACTCACACTCCCAGCACATCATCAACACAATCAAGCCTTTCGGTCATTACACTCTTTATCGGCCATCGATATAATAACCCTGAATCACTTCCCCTGATAACACTCCTGGTCGTACTTGTGTGGTTGTCCCGTCTCGTTTCAAGGATGTAGTTGTAATGTGTGTTTGATATGGGAAAAAAAGGCTAGCCTCCTGGTTAGTTCTGCTGGTTTTGTGTGAGTTATCTGTAAAGTTCATATGCGCGAACATAAACGAGTAAGCTAGCCCAATGGTTCCCAACCTTTTTTGAGCTAGCCTACCCTACACTGTTTATAAATTATATTATAAACAACTTATAGACCCTTTATTTTAGTGTAAGTGTGAAATGTTACCTAGGTTTCGTGTCAGAGACAGTTCATTCCTCTGTATATCAGAGATAGTCCATCAGTAACTCTAGTTGACCTTTGACTCCTACAGATTGATCTACCCTTCTGTTCGCTATGTCCCAGCCCACTGCTGCTGATGAGGGGAGCACCTTGTAAGTGTACACACACGCACATACGCACGCCTGCACACACACACACACACACACACACACACACACACACACACACACACACACACACACACACACACACACACACACACACACAGGTTTCGGTAGGTTCCTTTCAGTTACCTGTCCAAAATTATAATCAGCAAGGGATGATTAGAAATTTACAGAATGGTTACCTGGAGAAAAATGGGTGAGGGTGATGCTTTTTCAATTTCAGTCAAGGGGAGGGTTTAGTCTTTTTTTAAATATAGTCTAGGGGAGGGTCATGTATTTTGTAATTGATTAAATGTTAATATTTCTCAGTGTTTTAGAATTAGTTGCTTATTAGGCTATATATCGATGTGTGCCCGATGCCGCCCTTCATCTCTGATTCTCCGCTGGGCGCGCAATATCAAGTGCAGCTATAGGCTATTTAGTGTGATCTCAATCAAATGATCCATAGCCTGTAGGCTATAGGCTACGAAGTGCATGCTTGGAGAAGCACAGAGCAAAGTTATATTTCTAAGATAGCTGCTGAGATGGTGTAAATAAAACTAGGGTGCATTACACAATGGATATTCCAACCCTGAGTCCTGGCCTGCTCTGCTCTTGCTGATCAAAAACGTTTTTGTGTGCTGCCTAACCAATGGCTGTGCTGTGTACGACTACGGTGGCAGTTCAAGAGGAGAGTCAAAAGCTTCTTCAGAAAATAGTTTTTGATTAGGTCTAGCTTGCGGACTAGCCTATAGCCTATGTTCTGTTCAGTTTGAGAAGGAGAGTGTGAAGATGAGGAGGAATTGAGGTTAACTTTGATAGCTTGCTACAACTATATATATATATATTTAAAACAATATGTATTCATCAGAGTTACTGACCTCACAATAAGCCAGATTTGTGTAACTTACATTGTGGTGCTGAAACTTGAAGTAGTTTATGTTCAAAGGAGGTGGAAGTCCTTTGCTACGTGCAATATGGGGCTGTGGTCAACATACTGCAAACGTTGGTATGATGTTACTTAGAACCTTCCTTTTTATTCTTCTGCAGTGACACCATAGTCTGAATATTGATATTGGTCATTCCTATGTTTAGTACGTTACCTTTATCACCGTTTTATTTCACTGTCCATTTCCAATCAATCGGAAATGGACAGCTCATGTTGCTGAAAGTAGGTACATTCGAGTAGGCATAATTAATTTCAACCATCTTCATTTTAATTAACTTTACTAACAACAAGAGGGCTTTGTGTTGGAGCCTATTTCTTCCTATTTAATAAATAAGATGTAGGTCTTCCTGTTTGACATATCCCTAGATTTGCTGTCAATTCCTCCACCCACCATGCACTCTTTAAATAGCCTACCTCTGTGTCAGGGAAGGGCTGTTAAGTTAAAGAGGGTGTGCCAGAGGCCTACCTTTTATTAAAGAAAATGGCAAAAAGCACAGGCCTACCCCTTCCTTGTTAGCTTAAGATTGTTAAGAAAATAAAATGGATCTGATTATATCAAATGATCTATAACAGCGCTTTGATCAGCGATGCTTTATGCTAGAAAGATGTGACTCTGATGCATATGGGGATATCATTGTTTAGTTTCTTTGACATTCAGAGGCTGAGCTACAACCTCCTATAGCAGAGGAGACAATAGACTTTGC
Source organism: Coregonus suidteri (assembly GCA_036851935.1). Classification (NCBI taxonomy): domain Eukaryota; kingdom Metazoa; phylum Chordata; class Actinopteri; order Salmoniformes; family Salmonidae; genus Coregonus; species Coregonus suidteri. The sequence goes on along the minus strand of CM072241.1, from coordinate 2,105,430 downwards.
TTGGGAAGTAATCTAATTCTATCACTATCAATTGATTAAACTATTCACTTTCTGTACAATAGAAGATTTTTAAACGAAGACAGTTTAGGGAAACACTTGGGACCTTCTCTCGTTGGTTTATGCCAGGAAGAAGAGTAGACAGCATTTAAAGCTTACATCTTTCTGCGTCGGTAGGCCTACTCTGTCTGGGGTGGAAATGTAGGCCTAACTTTTGAAAGTACCATGCTCAGATTCCTAATGACGTCTCAGATTCAATTATTTGCAAACAGGGACAGTTTTGTTGCAAACAAGACACACTGATTTGGCATTGGAGAAATATGATAAGATGAACACATAGGCCTATCTCTCTGTCCATTCTTAGCCTGTAATTTCGGTAATTTGTGTGGTATTCAAAAATATTCAGCTAATTTGTGAAATGACGTAGAATTGCATGACATTTTTATAAAAGGCTATTTCTTCTCTGACCTGCAAAAATGATGATAGATTCATGCAATGCTTTTACTATAATGGAGATCTTTCCATCCCTACTCTTTTCCTCCATGGTGGTCTGTGAACCCACAACCTTCTTGCCCACAGTCCTGTCAAAATTCCTACTTTGCCATGTAATATTTACAGGATGAAGAATAGCTTCTAAAACTGCACATCTAAGGCTCTGCTCTGTCCAAGAAGTGAGGATAAACGGTAGACATGTTCTCTGTTATCCACTTTGTTTTAATTATTATTTTGGGTATGAGGGAGGGTCACTTGTTTTTTTTTTCAAGCGTTCAGGGAGGATTTTGGTCAAAAATATTTTGCTGAAGGGAGGGCCATCCATTTTCATTTCAGAGAGGTCCGATTTTCTCCATATAACTCTTATTATAAATTACTTTCACTCCCGAACATAACTTTTGGATGACCCAAACTCAGTAATGTAATCAGATTACTTTTCGTTATTTTTGGATTACTTTCCACCGAAGAGGCATTAGAAGACAAAAAGGATCCATCAAACGCATTTGGTGTGTCATCATAGTGGTCTCTGACTAGTTTTTTAAAAGTATCAGTAATCTATTATAGCTGGTAACGTAACTGATTACAGTTACATTTTTGGTGTATTCAGATTACATGTAACTGATTACATGACTAAATTACTCAAACGTAAATGTAATTCAATCCACTGTTAAGACTGGATCCTAAATTAAGAAAATTTGAGATTAAAGTTATGATAAGATTTAGCCCTCACATTCTCGTGCTGAAAATACTTTCAAATACAACTGTTTTATAAATACAACTATTGAAATTACCACCATATACAGTGCCTTCAGAAAGTATTCACACCCCTTCACTTTTTTTTTTCCACATTTGGTTGTGTTACATCCTGAATTTAAAATGGATCAAATTGAGATTTTTTGTCACTGGCCTACAGACAATACCCCATATTTTCAAAGTGGAATTATGTTTTTCAAAAATATTTACTAATTAATAAAAAATTAAAAGATGAAATGTCTTGAGTCCATAAGTATTCAACCCCTTTGTTATTGCAAGCCTAAATAAGTTCAGGAGTAAAAATGTGCTTAACAAGTCACATAATAAGTTGTGTGTGCAATAACAGTGTTTACATGATTTTTTATGACTACCTCATCTCTGAACCACACACATACAATTACAGTACCAGTCAAAAGTTTGGACACACCTCAAGGGTTTTTCTTTATTTTTATTATTTTCTACATTGTAGAATAATAGTGAGACATCACACATATGGAATCATGTAGTAACCAAAAAAGTGTTAAACAAATCAAAATGTATTTCATATTTGAGATTGTTCAAAGTAGCCACCCTTTGCCTTGATAATAGCTTTGCACACTCTTGGCAGTCTCTCAATCAGCTTCATGAGGTAGTCACCTGGAATGCATTTCAATTAACAGGTGTGCCTTGTTAAAAGTTAATTTGTGGAATTTCTGTCCTTCTTAATGCGTTTGAGCCAATCAGTTGTGTTGTGACAAGGTAGGGGTGGTATACAGAAGATAGCCCTAATTGGTAAATACCAAGTCCATATTATGGCAATAACAGCTCAAATAAGCAATGAGAAATGACAGTCCATCATTACTTTAAGACATAAAGGTCAGTCAATCTGGAAAATTTCAAGAACTTTAAAAGTTTCTTCAAGCGCAGTAACAAAAACCATCAAGCGCTATGATGAAACTGGCTCTCATGAGGATCACCACAGGAATGGAAGACCCAGAGTTACCTCTGCTGCAGACGATAAGTTCATTAGAGTTAACTGCACCTCAGATTGCAGCCCAAATAAATGCTTCACAGATCAAGTAACAGACACTTCTCAACATCAACTGTTCAGAGGAGACAGCGTGAATCAGGCCTTCATGTTCAAATTGCTGCAAAGAAACCACTACTACAGTGGCTTGCGAAAGTATTCGCCCTGTTTGGCATTTTTCCTATTTTGTTGCCTTACAACCTGGAATTAAAATGGATTTTTGGGGGGGTTGTATCATTTGATTGACACAACATGACTACCACTTTGAAGATGCAAAATATTTTTTTATTGTGAAACAAACAAGAAATAAAACAAAAAAACAGAAAACTTGAGCGTGCATAAATATTCACCCCCCCAAAGTCAATATTTTGTACAGCCACCTTTTGCAGCAATTACATTTAAATTAAACTTTAGTCATTTAGCAGACGCTCTTATCCAGAGCGACTTACAGTTAGTGAGTGCATAATTATTATTTTATTTTTTTCCATACTGGAATCGAACCCACAACCCTGGCGTTGTAAATGCCATGCTCTACCAACTGAGCTACAATTACAGCTGCAAGTCTCTTGGGGTATGTCTCTACAAGCTTGGCACATACAGTTGAAGTCGGAAGTTTACATACACTTAGGTTGGAGTCATTAAATCTTGATTTTCAACCACCACACATTTCTTTTTAACAAACTATAGTTTTGGGGTGTCAGTTAGGACATCTACTTTGTGCAAGACACAAGTAATTTTTCCAACAATTGTTTACAGACAGATTATTTCACTTATACTTCACTGTATCACAATTCCAGTGGGTCAGAAGTTCACATACACTAAATTGACTGTGCCTTTAAACAGCTTGGAAAATTCCAGAAAATTATGTCATGGCTTTAGAAGCTTCTGATAGGATAATTGACATCATTTGAGTCAATTGGAGGTGTACCTGTGGATGTATTTCAAGGCCTACCTTCAAACTCAGTGCCTATTTGCTTGACATCATGGGGGAAAAAATAATAATAATTGTAGACCTCCACAAGTCTGGTTCATCCTTGGGAGCAATTTCCAAACGCCTGAAGGTACCACGTTCATCTGTACAAACAATAGTACGCAAGTATAAACATCATAGGACGACGCAGCCGTCATACCGCTCAGGAAGGAGACGTGTTCTGTCTCCTAGAGATGAACGTACTTTGGTGTGAAAAGTGCAAATTAATCCCAGAACAACAGCAAAGGACCTTGTGAAGATGCTGGAGGAAACCGGTACAAAAGTATGTATATCTACAGTAAAACAAGTCCTATATCAACATAACCTGAAAGGCCACTCAGCAAGGAAGAATCCACTGCTCCAAAACCACCATAAAAAAAGCCTTACTACGGTTTGCAACTGCACATGGGGACAAAGATCGTACTTTTTGGAGAAATATCCTCTGGTCTGATGATACAAAAATATAGCTTTTCGGCCATAATGACCATCGTTATGTTTGGAGGAAAAGGGGGGATGCTTGCAAGCCGAAGAACACCATCCCAACCATGAAGCACGGGGGTGCATCATGTTGTGGGGGTGCTTTGCTGCAGGAGGGACTGGTGCACTTCACAAAATAGATGGCATCATGAGGAAGGAAGATTATGTGGATATATTGAAGCAACATCTCAAGACATCAGTCAGGAAGTGAAAGCTTGGTCGCAAATGGGTCTTCCAAATGAACAATGACCCCAAGCATACTTCCAAAGATGTGGCAAAATGGCTTAAGGACAACAAATTCAAGGTATTGGAGTGGCCATCACAAAGCCCTGACCTCAATCCTATAGAACATTTGTGGGCAGAACTGAAAAAGCGTGTGCGATCAAGGAGGCCTACAAACCTGACTCATTTACACCAGCTCTGTCAGGAAGAATGGGTCAAAATTCACCCAACTTATTATGGGAAGCTTGTGGAAGGCTACCCGAAACGTTTGACCCCAGTTAAACAATTTAAAGGCAATGCTACCTAATACTAATTGAGTGTATGTAAACTTCTGACCCACTGGGAATGTGATGGAATAAATAATAGCTGAAATAAATAATTCTCTCTACTATTATTCTGACATTTCACATTCTTAAAATAAAGTGGTGATCCTAACTGACCTAAGACAGGGAATTTTGACTAGGATTAAATGTCAGGAATTGTGAAAAACTGGGGTTTAAATGTATTTGGCTAAGGTGTATGTAAACTTCCGACTTCAACTGTATGCATGCACCACTTTTCCGTATTTATTTTTTAGAAATGTTTGAAACAAGTTTGTAAAGGTTGGTGTTAGGTGTGACCCAGGTGCGGTGCAGGATAGACAGTAGGCATTATGCAAGGATGGTGAAACAAGGATTTTTACTTGTGGTCCAAAAGCCAGGATACAAAATAATGGACTATACACGAAAACAAATGAGGAGCACATAGGTCTCCAAAAACTGGCTGACATCAAACAATTCGAAATACTAACTCTGACTGGAAAAACACAATGACACAGGGAGAACACTTCTCGAGAACCTGTAACTCCATCACATGATCTGACACTGATACATACTGCTTGACATTAAGGAACTAGCAGAGAAAACTGAGCAAGGGAACACAGGGAAGTGAGGACATAAATACACAGGTGAATCAGATAGCCAATAGGCAGATAATTAGTCCCGACTGTGAGTGAGTAGGTGCCTATGGTTGTTGAAGGATGACACCTAGTGGGTCCCTCCGGATCTGCGACCCACTCCTGTAACACAAGTTATTTTTTTCATTTCACTTCACCAACTTGGACTATTTTGTGTATGTCCATTACATGAAATCCAAATAAAAATCAATTTCAATTACAGGTTGTAATGCAACAAAATAGGAAAAAACGCCAAGTATAGTTTTGCAAGGCACTGTAAAGGAGTTAGTTTTGCAAGGCACTCTAAAGGACACCAATAAGAAGAAGAGACTTGCTTGGGCCAAGAAACACGAGCAATGGATATCAGACCGGTGGAAATCTGTCCTTTGGTCTGAGGAGTGCAAATTTTAGATTTTTGGTTCCAACCGTCGTGTCTTTGTGAGACACAGAGTAGGTGAACGTATGATCTCCGCATGTGTGGTTCCCACCGTGAAGCATGGATGAGGAGGTGTGATGGTGTGTGTGTGCTTTGCTGTTGACACTGTCTGTGATTTATTTAGAATTCAAGGCACACTTAACCAGCATGGCTACCACAGCATTCTGCAGTGATACGCCGTCCCATGTGGTTTGGGCTTAGTGGGACTATTTTGTTTTTCAACAGGACAATGACCCAACACACCTCCAGGCTGTGTAAGGGCTATTTGACCAAGGAGAGTGATGACATCAGATGACCTGGCCTCCACAATCACCAGACCTCAACCCAATTGAGGTGGTTTGGGATGAGTTGGACCGCAGAGTGAAGGAAAAGCAGCCAACAAGTGCTCAGCATATGTGGGAACTCCTTGGAAAAGCATTCCTCATTAAGCTGATGGAGAGGCTATTTGAAGAATCTCAAAAATATATTTTGATTTATTTAACACTTTCTTGGTTACTACATGATTCCATATGTGTTATTTCATCGTTTTGTTTTCACTATTATTCTACAATGTAGAAAATAGTAAAAATAAAGAAAAACCCTTGAATGATTAGGTGTGTCCAAACTTTTGACTGGTACTGTATCTGTAAGGTTCCTCAGTTGATCATTGAATTTCAAACACAGATTCAACCACAAAGACCAGGGAGGTTTTCCAATGCCTTGCAAAGAAGGACACCTATATTGGTCAAAGTAGAAAAGCAGACATTGAATATCCCTTTGAGCATGGTGAAGTTATTAACAACACTTTGGATGGTGTATCAATACACCTAGTCACTACAAAGATGCAGGCGTCCTTCCTAACTCAGTTGTTGGATTTCACCATGAGACCAATGGGGACTTTAAAATAGTTACATAGTTTAATGGCTGTGATAGGAGAAAACGGAGGATGAATGAACAACATTGTAGTTACTCAACAATACTAACCTAATTGACAGAGTGAAAAGAAGGAAGCCTGTACAGGATAAAAATATTCCAAAACATGCATCCTATTTGCAACAATGCACTAAAGTAATACTGCAATAAAATTGCCAAACAAATTAACTTTTTGTTCTGAATAAGTGTTATGTTTGGGGGCAAATCCAATACATCACATTACTGTGTACCACTCTCCAGCATAGTGATGGCTGCATCAAGTTATTGGTATGCTTGTAATCGTTAAAGACTTGGATGTTTTTCAGGATAAAAATAAACGGAATGGAGCAAAACACAGGCTAAATCCTAGAGGAAAACCTGGTTCTGTCTGCTTTCCACCAGACACTGGAAGATGAATTCACCTTTCAGCAGGGCAATAACCTTAAACACAAGGCCAGATATACACTGCAGTTGCTTCCCAAGAAGACAGTGAATGTTCCTGAGTGGCCGAGTTAAAGTTTTGATTTAAATCTGCTTGAAAATCTATGGCAAGAATTGATAATGGTCAAATATTGTACAATCCAGGTGTGCAATGCTCTTAGAGACATACCCAGAAAGACTCACAGCTGTAATCGCTGCCAAAGGGGATTCTAACATGTGGTGTGAATACTTATTTGTGGCTACGGGCCCTTGTCATGGTTATTCCTATATTGGTTGGGCTGGGCCCCTAGTTGGTGGGTGGTGGTTTTTCCTCCAGTGAAGTAGAGATTCCCTCCTCGTTTCCCTCTCTTCCGGAGCCTTCTTCCCTCCCTTAGTGCTCTGTGGTGAGTGGTCTGGGATTAGGGGGGAGGTTAACACCTTAATTACAGAGGAGCAAGCCAAGCCCCACACCAACACAACTTGCTGCTCTGCCATCTGTTGTGTGTGTGTGTGTGTGTGTGTGTGTGTGTGTGTGTGTGTGTGTGTGTGTGTGTGTGTGTGTGTGTGTGTGTGAGAGTGTGTGTGTCTAAAACTGCTGCAACAGTCTACAGCATAACAGGATTTCTAAACTGTTTAGATGTCTATTGTAAACAGACGACTTCTATAATTTTCAATGTTAGTGTTTTGTAATTGAGGAGGGCACCAATGGACTAGTGTTTTTTTTTTTTTTTACCTCAACACCAGAAAATCTATTACAATGTCCATGAAAAGAGGAAAAGTCATTCAATTACAAATAAGCCTTCTGATGTACAATATTGGTATGACGCAATATATCACAGGGCAAGCCTGGGCCTGCCCTGCTAGTTAATCAGTCATGAGAGAAAAAGAGGTCCAACATTTGTAGTTAGATGCGGGACTAGTTGAGAGGGCCAAGACAAGAAAGGCAGTGGAGGCAAGTCGAAAGAAGTGAATGAACCTGCTTACATCCTTCCTCCATTATCACCCAACCCGGTTCAAGTGAGCAGTCCACCTGACCTGTCCTGTGGATCTGAAACCTGACGAGTGCAGTTCAGAGCAGCGACCGCTCCCCTTCTCCCAGTCCTATCTATGACCATCGGCTCAGTAGAGCGCCATCCACCTTAAGACAGCACCACGCTCTCTACAGGACGTCTAAAATGTTGTACCCCGCACAGCACTACACAACGGTAAGGAGGCTGGGACTTTACTTTCTGGTATTATGTGGTGTATATCTGTTTTATTCTACATACTTGTGTGGCTGTCATTTGGATATGTTATTTTTATAATATTTCCGAAGATAACTTATTTTTGGTTGGTTTGTATTGTTGGTTTTCTTTGGGAATCAGTCACAGTATTGTTCAGTAGTACTCAGTGTTACTCAGAACCATCATTGGTATAGATTGATGGTTAGCGGGAGGAAGAACATGTAATCGGATCAATGCCAGGTCTTTTGCCTCATCTTCTTCATTTGCTTTTTGTTTTTAGTATTGAGGATATATATTACTATGCATATAGCATTACCACAGAGTATTATTAAAAATAATATATGTCATGGGTTTAACTATACTTACTGGGGCGGCAGGTAGTCTAGCGGTTAAGAGCATTGGGCCAATAAACGAAAGGTTGCTGGTTTGAATCCCCGAGCCAACTAGGTAAAATATTTATTGATGTGTCCTTGAGCAAGGAACTTAACCCTAACTGCTCCTGTAAGTTGCTCTGTATAAGAGCGTCTGCTAAATGACTAAAATGTGAGAAAAAATTTGGAGACCATCTATATTGTTGGTATATATTTCAACTCTATGGACATGGGTATGCACTGTTGGCATCATTGAGTAAATGTTCTGTATATATGCAGTTTGCTATACATGTTTTGTTCTGATTGCTATGTCATTATGGGACTAGTAGTCACATGTGTTTACGATAACAGTTTTGAAGGGAAATATTTCAATGCACAAAATAATTTGTGTGTAGTCCATGATCACACAATACAATACGTTTATTTTATTTTTATTTTTTTATCACAGACAGTAAAGAATGAATGTCTGAGTAAGAAATCCTAACCTTAACCATGAGAATTATAAAATAAAAACCTGATCCTGGACCAGCGGTTAGGGGCAACTTCTACCAACCCCAGTATAGCAAACAGTCTTTACTATATGTATAATGTGTAAGGGATAAACGTTGACGTTCTGTACATTACCTTGGATATAATGGACAATTCAGGCAGAGTTCATTTTTCCAAGGTAATGTACAGAATGGAGGAAATTATCCCACTTATACCACAGTTGCCAAAGAAATGAATATAAAAGCACACATTTACCAGTAGAAATACTTATTTTTTTCGTTTATATTTTAATTTTTATAAGCAAATTCATACTTTCTCAGCTTGAGGTTGCTAGAGACGTGACCCAGTCGTTCGTTTGATTAGTTCGATATATAGTCGTTCGTTCTTTATGTTCCGTTGCCATGCTCAGTGGCAACGTTCTTATCCCTTGGCTGCTGCTAGCTAGCCAACTAGCTACAGCTACACAGTCATGACCTCTGCAGCCAGTATAACAGCAAAGTTTATTCCGTTGCGTTTCTTTAAACTGTTTATCCCGCTTATACCACAGTTGCAAAAGAAAACAATACTATAAGCACACATTTACCGGTAGAAAGAAACATTTTTTGTTAATATTTTCATTTATATAAGCTAATTCATACTTTCTCATATTTTGGTTGCTTTAGACGCGACCCAGTCGTTTGTTCGATTAGTTCGATATTTATGGACGCGACCCAGTCGTTCATTCTTTATGTTCCGTTGCCATGTTCGCTGACAGCGTTCTTATCCCTTGCTTGCTAGATAGTCCAGCTAGCTATGGCTAACACAGTCACGACCTCTGCAGCCAGAATAACAGCAAAGTAGCTGTTTTCTATTGACATTCATTTGGATACATCCATAACAATGAGCAGACAATGCCTGATTTTGCCTGGCATAGCTATACAAGTTTGCCTTCTCGTCAGAACACTCGATACTGTTCATTACGAGGAGATCGCATTGCATGTCAAACACTAGGCTAGAAGCTAGCTAAATAGTTAGTTTCTTGGAAACCTGCCAATATGAAAAGCAAATGAAAAAATATCAGTTGCTGAAAACAACTGGTCGAACTAGAAACGTGGGAGTATTTGACTGCATAGTGCCAGTTTCGTCATGACTGCAACAGTAGGGACCAGAGAAATTCATGTTCATCACTCACCACATTAGGTCATCAGATGCTCCAAAAAAATATGACTGCAAAAATAAATCAATGCTAGCTATCTAGCAACGTTTTTTCCTCATCGGACCTTTACAATGTATCCAATTTCAGTTTGTGTGGTTGATGGTTTAGCTTTCTGTAACTTTGTAAGAAGTACAGTCTGCATGTGTAGGCGCATATTGCGTCACGATTGCAAGGTGTCCAGATATCTTTTCCAACTGTCCAGATATATTTTCCAACTGTCCTGTTATCTGGTTTTAATGTCCATTCTAGAATGTCCTTCTAACCAATCAGAAACTAGTATTCAACAATGCTGTGGTATAAATATATATGAATAGTTTGTACATTGTGTGTTTTGTTGTCTCTTGGTGTTTTTCCAATACAGTGAGGGAAAAAAGTATTTGATCCCTTGCTGATGTTGTACGCTTGCCCACTGACAAAGACATGATCAGTCTATAATTTTAATGGTAGGATAATTTGAACAGTGAGAGACAGAATAACAACAAAAAAATCAAGAAAAACGCATGTAAAAAATGTTATAAATTGATTTGCATTTTAATGAGGGAAATAAGTATTTGACCCCTCTGCAAAACATGACTTAGTACTTGGTGGCAAAACCCTTGTTGGCAATCACAGAGGTCAGACGTTTCTTGTAGTTGGCCACCAGGTTAGCACACATCTCAGGAGGAATTTTGTTCCACTCCTCTTTGCAGTTCTTCTCCAAGTCATTAAGGTTTCGAGACTGACGTTTGGCAACTCGAACCTTCAGCTCCCTCCACAGATTTTCTATGGGATTAAGGTCTGGAGACTGGCTAGGTCACTCCAGGACCTTAATGTGCTTCTTCTTGAGCCACTCCTTTGTTGCCTTGGCCGTGTGTTTCGGGTCATTGTCATGCTGGAATACCCATCCACAACCCATTTTCAATGCCCTGGCTGAGGGAAGGAGGTTCTCACCCAAGATTTGACGGTACATGGCCCCGTCCATCGTCCCTTTGATGTGGTGAAGTTGTCCTGTCCCCTTAGCAGAAAAACACCCCCAAAGCATAATGTTTCCACCTCCATGTTTGACGGTGGGGATGGTGTTCTTGGGGTCATAGGCAGCATTCCTCCTCCTCCAAACACGGCGAGTTGAGTTGATGCCAAAGAGCTCGATTTTGGTCTCATCTGACCATGACACTTTCACCCAGTTCTCCTCTGAATCATTCAGATGTTCATTGGCAAACTTCAGACGGGCCTGTTTATGTGCTTTCTTGAGCAGGGGGACCTTGCGGGCGCTGCAGGATTTCAGTCCTTAACGGCGTAGTGTGTTACCAATTGTTTTCTTGGTGACTATGGTCCCAGCTGCCTTGAGATCATTGACAAGATCCTCCCGTGTAGTTCTGGGCTGATTCCTCACCGTTCTCATGATCATTGCAACTCCACGAGGTGAGATCTTGCATGAAGCCCCAGGCCGAGGGAGATTGACAGGTCTTTTGTGTTTCTTCCATTTGGGAATAATCGCACCAACTGTTGTCACCTTCTCACCAAGCTGCTTGGCGATGGTCTTGTAGCCCATTCCAGCCTTGTGTAGGTCTACAATCTTGTCCCTGACATCCTTGGAGAGCTCTTTGGTCTTGGACATGGTGGAGAGTTTGGAATCTGATTGATTGATTGCTTCTGTGGACACGTGTCTTTTATACAGGTAACAAGCTGAGATTAGGAGCACTCCCTTTAAGAGTATGCTCCTAATCTCAGCTCGTTACCTGTATAAAAGACACCTGGGAGCCAGAAATCTTTCTGATTGAGAGGGGGTCAAATACTTATTTCCCTCATTAAAATGCTAATCAATTTATAACATTTTTGACATGCGTTCTTCTGGATTTTGTTGTTGTTATTCTGTCTCTCACTGTTCAAATAAACCTACCATTAAAATTAGACTGATAATTTCTTTGTCAGTGGGCAAACGTACAAAATCAGCAGGGGATCAAATATTTTTTCCCTCACTTTATTTGTTTTCTTAACTAGTAACAGTAATCATACAGGTGTATCACACTTTCTATTAACCGTCTGTGTTTACTACGATGTGATGGTCTTTATAAGCATTTATTCATATAGGGTGTTATAGGGAGACACTGGCTTTAACCAATGCTCATAGCAAGCCTTGCACCATAGAGTCAACCCAAGTCTGGTTTCATCATAAATGGGTCTTTCTAGTTTCATCATCATCTGTAGACTTATTTGGCTTTGAAGTAAACAAATAACGTGATCCGTATCTATGTTGCCCCACTTTCCTAACTCTTTGTGTATAGAACCTTGGTTAGCCCACTGACACACAGAGCGAAGGTCGGGTACTATCTCTATATGACATGTCTCTATATGACTTAGTGACTGTCCCTGTATGATTGAGTGGCTGTCCTTATATGGCTTAGTCTTTGAGACGGTCCCTGTGGGATTATCAACTAGATTCAGCAGCGGGCCAATTTTTTCTTGAGCGGATGGTCGGGAGGGGTTGGAACATAATTACAAATAATTTGTAGACTGCAAATTGACCACAAATTGACCACAAACACATATAATATGTGACTACAACATAATCATTTCAAACCGCGCTTATGTGTGGAAATAGTTGAGAACAGTTTTTACAGTATTTTATGTCCAACAATGAAATTAAATAAAAATATTTTGCTTAGAACATTTGGGGGCCAGTTGGGGATCCCTGCTGTATGACTTTGTCACTGCCCTATATGACTTAGTGGCTATCCCTATATTATGTGAAAGATATACCTGATTATTAAAGCTGTCCTAAACATTTTCCCTATATGGTGCATGGTTCTTGCTAGAAATATGCCTACTGTTTTCTTTTATCCAGTAATTCAAAAGGGGGGGAATCTAAAGTACTTTGATGAGTCATCATTGCTAAAACATCTAGGGAACTACAACCCACTTCTTGACAACAACAAACCTCAATCAAAATATGTGAATTCACCTCAGTATTGATGAAACATAAGCCTCCTGCCCCAAAGACAATCTCATGCACTGTCCTTATATAGGCGCACCACTATCTCCCCTCCAGTGACCTTTGAACCTGACTCCTCATACTTTTTAGTGTTTTCTTAATTCCCCTCTCTCTCTCTTTCTCTGGGGCTTGTCAGACAGACATACTGTGTTTACCCTAGCTGTGCAGGTCTTCACTAGGCGTTCTCCGGCGTGTGCGTACTTGCGCCGTCATTTGAAACCGGGCATGCTGTAGGTAGAACACTGGCGAGATTTTTGGGGTCTCTCTCTGTCTTTCTTTTCTCTCTCAGTCCATCCCCTCTTGTTCTCTCTATCGGTGGAGTTTTCCTAACCTTTACCATTAAAGGGTCTTTGGGGGTCTCCCTCTTTCTTCTTGCTTTTTTTGGCTTGCATACTTCTGAGCTAGAAGTTTGTGTGTGAGAGTGAATACAGCCAATTGGGAGGATGTACTACGGGAAAAAGAAGGTAACTCTTGGTCTTTGATTCTACGTCTATACTCATTGCACTAGTAGTGTGTTGATTGTCCAGAGGTTATGAAGTCAGATTAGATTGGGGAAAACATTGAGGAAAAACATATTTCTGTATTTCTCTGTAGTATTTCACATTTCATTGCAAAAGTTTATTGCTTAGATCGATGACTGATAATGATCAATTGTGTGCCAATCTCCAATCAAAAAGCTACTGCACAAGTTGGCGACTTTGATAAGATTTTCCCTCCCTGTTTATTGATGATTTTGATGTTATCTGTACATATCTAGCGTTTCATTCCATGTGTGCTGGTAGTAGTCGGGCTAGCCTTGCAGAGCAGTAGTCTGAAATGTGTCACCACTCACTACAGAGCTACAAATCTTTCCCTCCACATGGTGGTGGCTGGGGGGGGAAAGTAGAGGCGCTGCCATGGAGATGGGTCTGGCTGGCAATTAGGCAGATCAAAGATTACATTGGTGTTTTACAACCTCACCCAGCCCCTCTGGGTATACAGGGTGGGGGCCTATACTCACATGTACACAAACACACGCACACATGCACACACACCTCTCAACACTCCCTACCTTTCTAAAAACCTTTCCCTGAGTGTTGTAACACTGATGAGCCAAAACATTCCTGTGTGTGTCTCCAGGTTGGGCCTTACCTTTTCCTTAACATTCTCCTGCTCCCTCTCTCCTTCCCTCCCGCTGTTCAGTCCCAGTACAATCTGCTGAGCAGCAGCATGGAGGCGAGCCTGGGGAGCCAGCGAGCAGCATCCACCAGCCCCTACAGCTCTGGGGAGAACACGTCCGCGGTGCCCACGCCGTCACCCTACTCGCAGCCCAACAGCACCTTTGACGGCCTGTCGCCGGCGCCCGCTATCCCGTCCAACACCGACTATCCAGGGCCACACTGCTTCGAAGTCACCTTCCAACAGTCCAGCACCGCCAAGTCCGCCACCTGGACTGTGAGTTGAGTTCACTTACACACACACACACATACACACATGCACTGATGTAGGCGTACAGATGTACATGCACATGAACACAGACATACAGGTGAGCGCTAACACATTACAAGCTAACAGGACGGTGAGGGGTTCTTTTGTCTCTCTGTCTTACTGTCTCTTCTCTATTCCTCTTTCTCGCTCTCTCTATCTCACTCTCTCTCTTTGTGTTCTCTCTAAAGTTTTTCATTTCAATGTCTGTTACAGTGTTTCTGTCTTCTCTTGGCTCAAAAGTAAAGTTAGTCACAAACTAAAGTTGCTGGTTAAGGTGATACTTTCCCTGAGAACTGACTGAAATTGCTGCATTGGATCAATGATGAGATGGGTTGTTGACTTCAACCGATTATGTATTGATGTCTATGGCTGCAACCACTCTTGTGACAAGCACTATCGTTGTGACTCTTCATGGGTTCAAAGAGTACTCACTAACTAAACTATTCTATTATTTGTGACTTGTTTCAGGAAGCTAGACGTATGTCACACATCATTACTTCACAGGAGAGGCATGTTAATGTTTATTATAATTGTTTTATCAAAATGCGGTTTTTGGCAGAAATGCCTTCTGGAACATGTGAACTTTCATGTGCCTTAATAGCAAACTTGTATGCCATCTGTAAATACGAATAAAATTGTTAAATTACGAGCCTAGTTGGTTTAGCCACGGAAAAAGACAGCAACCTTCCCGCTAGCCATGATTGGCTGGGATAATGAGTGGGCTGGACATGTAGCGCGCTTCTGTCTATAATATAAGCTGGTCAGTATGTGTAGATAATCCTTTCTAATGCAGCTTTTTTGAAAGATATGGCTGGCTAGCTAGCAGACGTTATGTGTATGATCTGTGTAGTAATATTATTCATGTCTCAGAGCTATTTGCATTGCTAGTTATAGCTTAATGTTGGTTAGCTAACATTGAACCTGGTTGGTTAGCTACCTGCAGATTCATGCAGGGTAGTAACGTTATGAGTTGGGATTATGGATTATTGTTTAACTAGCTAGCTACATGTCTTAACAAAAGACTCCACTATGCAAGTAACTATTTCAATAGAATGTTTATGATGTCACTGCGACAACTGTCGATAGACGTAGCTGGTAAATTCACTCTGGCTATCTACTCCGATTACAGAGCAGTCTCATCTGAGTGTGCCAGAGAGCAGAATAACTGAAGAATTTACGATCGCTCAACACCCGTTGAATATGGCCGGTGTCAGTAAACGTTGGCAAAAAAAGTGTAATTGCACAGTTGCAGTCACCAACGCTCTGGATAACATAAAAACAGCCTAACCAGCTCTGCTAGGGCGAGTAAAATGGTCAGAGTGAGCTGTTCTCTCATTTGTGTCTGGAAGTAGCTAGCAAGCTAGCCAACGTTAGCCAGTTAGCTTGGGTGCTTGACTGCTGTTGTTTGGGGGGTGTTCGTAAATTCAATCTGGAGTGCCAGAGTGCACTCAGAGTGCGCGCTGGGCATTCATAAATTCAGAGCGTTGTCAGATTGTCAGTTCATAAATTCAGAGCGTTTCGCTCTCGGAGCGTTCAGAGCGCACACTGGACGCGGAGTAGGGTTGAGCCTAACGTTCTGACCTCACAACGGCAGTCAAGCACCCAGGCTAACTGGCTAACATTGGCTAGCTTGCTAGCTACATCCAGACACAAATGAGAGAACAGCTCACTCTGACCATTTTCCAAGACCTAGCAGAGCTGGTTAGGCTGTTTTTCTGTCATCCAGAGCGTTATTCTGCGCTCTGGCACACTCAGACGAGAGTGCTCTTAAATCAGAGTAGATAGCCAGAGTGAATTTACGAACGTGCCTTAGGTCAGAACGCTGGGATCAACTTCCAGTGTACACTCCGAGAGCGAAACGCTCTGAATTTACGAATGGCCAATCTGACAACGCTCTGAGTTTACAAACGCCTAGAACACACTCTGGCACTCCAGATTAAATTTACGAACACACCCGTAGTATAAACCAGCCTTCAGTCTTGTAATCTTTGGTTGTTTAGTACATAGCCTCACATGTGAATCCTTAAAGAGATGGGTGGGGCTAAAGCTTTTAAGAGGGTGTGAACGATGCTGAATGGGTGTAGACAAAGAAGAGCTCTCCAGTAGGTACCAAAACATTCAAGGGCCATTTTCTCAAAAGTGAGGTTACAAGTTTATCAAAGCAGAATTATTTCCCCATTGTTCCTCAACTGTAGTGTATGATATACCATTTTCTATCTCTGAGTCTCTACTTTTATCCAATGTAAAAAAAAAAAACACAATTTCAAATTTTGCTGCATAAAACCAAATCGAGCCGGTTGGTCACATTTGTATAAGGCACTTTATTCTGCACTGAAAATAGTTCAGACAGGAAACGCCACATATTCATTTAACCATTTATTAGAAAATATTGCAATACATGCAATATGTGACCCACGACCTTGATACTGTCCTATGTAGCAAAATGTGTTGGTACACCTACTGGAGAGCTTGTCTTTGTGTACACCCATTCAGCATTGTTCACACCCTCTTAAGCCTTAGCTCCATCCATCTCTTTAAGGGTTCACGTGTGAGGCCAAGTGCTAAACAGTGTGAGTAAGGTAGTGTAGTAAACAACCAAAGATTAAGACTAAAAGTGGTGAAAAGTAGTAGCAAAAAGTAGTAGTAAAAATACACGTTATCTAGTCCTTGGCCTATATCGTAATCTGACTTTGGTGCAGGTCATGTTGTTCTTCACATTACCGTATCTGGTAAACACACACTATATCAAATAAAATAAAAGTTTTTTTTTGTCACATGCACAGGATACAGAAGGTGTAAACGGTACAGTGAAATGGTTACTTTCGTAGTGGAGTCTTTTGTTTAGACCCATAATCCCAAACCATACTACCATGCACCATGCATGAATCTGCAGGTAGCTAAAGCTAACCAACTAGGTTCAATGTTAGCTAGCTAACATTAGGCTATAACTAGCAATGCAAATGGTTTTCTGAGATACAAATAATATTACGAAACAGCTCATACGTGTAACATTAGCTAGCGAGCCTGCAAGCTAATGTTAGCTAGCTAGCTAACAGTACGCTTTAACTTGCAAGGAAAACAACTTTCTGGCAAAATTAGAAACGTATAATATGTGAAAATGTAGATGGACTCTTACCCGTACACATGGATGAAATCAAAAGAATAAAATTTTATTTGCCAAATGCTTACTTACAGCCCTTAACCAACAATGCATTTATTTCTTAATAAAAAAGTAAAATAAAACAACAACAACAATTTTTTTTTAGCAGAAGTAAAATAAAATAACAGTAGGGAGGCTATATACAGGGGGGTACCGGTGGAGAGTCAATGTGCGGGGGCACCAGCTAGTTGAGGTAGTTGAGGTAATATGTACAGTGGGGAAAAAAAGTATTTAGTCAGCCACCAATTGTGCAAGTTCTCCCACTTAAAAAGATGAGAGAGGCCTGTCATTTTCATCATAGGTACACGTCAACTATGACAGACAAATTGAGAAAAAAAAATCCAGAAAATCACATTGTAGGATTTTTAATGAATTTATTTGCAAATTATGGTGGAAAATAAGTATTTGGTCACCTACAAACAAGCAAGATTTCTGGCTCTCACAGACCTGTAACTTCTTCTTTAAGAGGCTCCTCTGTCCTCCACTCATTACCTGTATTAATGGCACCTGTTTGAACTTGTTATCAGTATAAAAGACACCTGTCCACAACCTCAAACAGTCACATTCCAAACTCCACTATGGTCAAGACCAAAGAGCTGTCAAAGGACACCAGAAACAAAATTGTAGACCTGCACCAGGCTGGGAAGACTGAATCTGCAATAGGTAAGCAGCTTGGTTTGAAGAAATCAACTGTGGGAGCAATTATTAGGAAATGGAAGACATACAAGACCACTGATAATCTCCCTCGATCTGGGGCTCCACGCAAGATCTCACCCCGTGGGGTCAAAATGATCACAAGAACGGTGAGCAAAAATCCCAGAACCACACGGGGGGACCTAGTGAATGACCTGCAGAGAGCTGGGACCAAAGTAACAAAGCCTACCATCAGTAACACACTACTCCGCCAGGGACTCAAATCCTGCATTGCCAGACGTGTCCCCCTGCTTAAGCCAGTACATGTCCAGGCCCGTCTGATGTTTGCTAGAGTGCATTTGGATGATCCAGAAGAGGATTGGGAGAATGTCATATGGTCAGATGAAACCAAAATATAACTTTTTGGTAAAAACTCAACTCATCGTGTTTGGAGGACAAAGAATGCTGAGTTGCATCCAAAGAACACCATACCTACTGTGAAGCATGGGGGTGGAAACTTCATGCTTTGGGGCTGTTTTTTCTGCAAAGGGACCAGGACGACTGATCCGTGTAAAGGAAAGAATGAATGGGGCCATGTATCGTGAGATTTTGAGTGAAAACCTCCTTCCATCAGCAAGGGCATTGAAGATGAAACGTGGCTGGGTCTTTTAGCATGACAATGATCCCAAACACACCTCCCGGGCAACGAAGGATTGGCTTCGTAAGAAGCATTTCAAGGTCCTGGAGTGGCCTAGCCAGTCTCCAGATCTCAACCCCATGGAAAATCTTTGGAGGGAGTTGAAAGTCCGTGTTGCCCAGCGACAGCCCCAAAACATCACTGCTCTAGAGGAGATCTGCATGGAGGAATGGGCCAAAATACCAGCAACAGTGTGTGAAAACCTTGTGAAGACTTACAGAAAACGTTTGACCTGTGTCATTGCCAACAAGGGGTATATAACAAAGTATTGAGAAACTTTTGTTATTGACCAAATACTTATTTTCCACCATAATTTGCAAATAAATTCATAAAAAATCCTACAATGTGATTTTCTGGAATTTCTTTTCTCATTTTGTCTGTCATAGTTGACATGTACCTTTGATGAAAATTACAGGCCTCTCTCATCTTTTTAAGTGGAAGAACTTGCACAATTGGTGGCTGACTAAATACTTTTTTCCCCCACTGTACATGTGGGTAGAGTTAAATTGACTATGCATAAATAATTAACAGTGTAGCAGAAGCGTAAAAAGATGGGGTGGGGGTGCAAATAGTCTGGGTAGCCATGATTAGCTGTTCAGGAGTCTTATGGCTTGGGGGTAGAAGCTGTTGAGAAGCCTTTTGGACCTAGACTTGGCGCTCCGGTACCGCTTGCCGTGCGGTAGCAGAGAGAACAGTCTATGACTAGAGTGGCTGGAGTCTTTGACAATTTTGAGGGCCTTCCTCTAACACCGCCTGGTATAGAGGTCCTGGATGGCAGGAAGCTTGGCCCCAGTGATGTACTGGGCCGTACGCACTACCCTCTGTAGTGCCTTGCGGTCGGAGGCTGAGCAGTTGCCATACCAGGCGGTGATGCAACCAGTCAGGATGCTCTCGATGGCGCAGCTGTAGAACTTTTTGAGGATCTGAGGACCCATGCCAAATCTTTTCAGTCTCCTGAGGGGGAATAGGCTTTGTCGTGCCCTCTTCACGACTGTCTTGGTGTGTTTGGACCATGATAGTTTGTTGGTGATGTGGACACCAAGGAACTTGAAGCTCTCAACCTGTTCCACTCCAGCCCCATCGATGAGAATGGGGGCGTGCTCAGTCCTCTTTTTTTCCTGTAGTCCACAATCACCTCCTTTGTCTTGGTCACGTTGAGGGAGAGGTTTTTATCCTGGCACCACACGGTGTAATGGATGCCATGGTTGCCCTTAGCTAACCAACTAGGTAAAATGTTAGCTACCTAGCAAACATTAGGCTATAACTAGCAATGCAAATGGATTTCTGAGATACAAAAAAATATTACTACAAAGCTCATACACATAACATTACCTAGCAAGCCAGTCAGCTAACTTTAGCTAGCTAGATAACAGTACACTTTAATTTGCAATGAAATTGACTTTCTGACAAAATTAGAAACAAATCATATCTGAAAATGTAGCTAGGCTCTTACCCGTATACATGGATGAACGCTTCTCCCTCTCTGTCACTGTCATGGATTTGTATTTGTATTTATTATGGAACCCCATTAGCTGGGGTCCGGCAAAATTAAGGCAGTTATAGAATTTTAAAAACATTACAATACATTCATTACAGAATTCACAACACACTAAGTGTGTGCCCTCAGGCCCATACTCCACTACCACATATCGACAACACAAAATCCATGTGTATGTGTGTGTTATCATGTTTGTGTATGCATGTGTCTGTGCCTATGTTTGTGTTGCTTCACAGTCCCCGCTGTTCCATAAGGTGTATTTTTATCAGTTTTTTAAATCTGATCCTACTGCTTGCGTCAGTTACCTGATGTGGAAGAGAGTTCCATGTAGTCATGGCTCTGTGTAGTACTGTGCGCCTCCCATAGTCTGTTCTGGACTTGGGGACTGTGAAGAGACCTCTGGTGGCATGTCTTGTGGGGTATGCATGGGTGTCTGAGCTGTGTGCTAGTCGTTTAAACAGACAGCAAGATGCTTTCAACATGTCAATACCTCTCACAAATACAAGTAGTGATGAGTCAAAGTCAATCTCTCCTCTACTTTAAGCTAGAAGAGATAGACATGCATATTATTCATGTTTGCTCTCTATGTACATCCAAGGGCCAGCCGTGCTGCCCTGTTCTGAGCCAATTGCAATTTTCCTGAGTCCCTCTTTCTTGCACTTGACCACACATCACTGAACAGTAGAGCCTGTAGGATCTGCCTTGTTGATAGTGCTGTTAAGAAGGTAGATCAGCGCTTTATTATGGACAGACTTCTCCCCATCTTAACTTCTGTTGTATCAATATGTTTTGACCATGACAGTTTAAAATCCAGGGTTACTCCAAGCAGTTTAGTCACCTCAACTTGCTCAATTTCCACATTATTTATTACAAGATTTAGTTGAGGTTTAGGGTTTAGAGAATGATTTGTCCCAAATACAATACTTTTTGAAATATTTAGGACTAACTTATTCCTACCACCCATTCTGAAACTAACTGCAGCTCTTTGTTAAGTGTTGCAGTCATTTCAGTTGCTGTAGTAGCTGACATGTATACTGTTGAGTCATCTGCATACATCGACACACTGGCTTTACTCAAAGCCAGTTGCATGTCGTTGGTAAAGATTGAAAAAAGTAAGGGGCCTAGACACTGCCCTGGGGAATTCCTGATTCTAACTGGATTATGTTGGAGAGGCTTCAATTAAAGAACACCCTCTATGTTCTGTTAAACAGGTAACTCTTTATCCACAATAAAGCAGGGGGTGTAATGCCATAACACATCTGTTTTTACAGCAGCAGACTATGATCGATAATGTCAAAAACCGCACTGAAGTCTAACATAACAGCCCCCATAATCTTTTTATCATCAATTTATCTCAGCCAATCATCAGTCATTTGTATAAGTGCTGTGCTTGTTGAATGTCCTTCCCTATAAGCGTGCTGAAAGTTTGTTGTCAATTTGTTTACTGTAAAATATAATTTCCCAAAACTTTACTAAGGGTTGGTAACAGGCTGATTGGTCGGCTATTTGAGCCAGTAAAGGTGGCTTTACTATTCTTGGGAGGGGAATACCTTTTGCTTCCCTCCAGGCCTGAGGGCACACACTTTCTAGTAGGCTTAAATTGAATATATGGCAAATAGGAGTGACAATATCGTCCACTATTATCCTTAGTCATTTTCCATCCAAGTTGTTAGACCCCGGTGGCTTGTCATTGTTGATAGACAACAATAATTTTTTTCACCTCTTCCACACTCAATTTACGGAATTCAAAATTACAATTCTTGCCATGGTTGCCCTTAGTTTGAAGATTTAATCCGGAGACGTGTTTAATACAACAGCCTTCTGTTCTCTTTTCGACTCCTACCACATTTGCAATCATACTCTGCTTCCACCGGGCATTCCACTTATTTCAAAACTCGGTCAACTTCTTCTGTGACAACAACACTGTTGATCAACGTTTCTTCCCCATCACTGTCATCAGAAGACTCTACAATATCTGGTTCAATTAAAATGTTTTTACCAAAATCAGGGATTTGCTCATCGTCTGATTCATTTTCAGAGTCAGAGAGTGTCAGCATGGCACGATCGTCCTCCAGAAAGTAGTCCATCACAACTTTTTCCCACTGATCTTTGTCAATAGCACCTGTTAAATTCAGGGCAGCAATGTTGAGAGCAACACTTTTGCAGTTCGTCATGATATCTTTCAAAAAAGCAGCGGTATAAAGGATTATATACCATGTTATAGACAGAAGCATGCTACATGGCAGACCAATCCGAACTCATCTCTCGGCATGTCCAGCCCATCCATTATCTCAGCCAATCATGGCTAGTAAGAAGGTTCCTGTCTTTTTCTGTGGCTAAACCAACTAGACTCGTAATTTAACAATTATTCGTATTCGTATTTACAGATGGCATACACATTTGTTATTAAGGCACATGAAAGTTCTCATGTTCCAGAAGGCATTTCTGACAAAAAACGCATTTTTATAAAACAATTATAATTAAAAATTAAAATGCCTCTCCTGTGAAGTAATGATGTGTGACATACGCCTAGCTTCCTCGAATGGGTCAGATGTTACAGAAGGGGGTCGCAGTTCCGGAGCGACCCACTAGGTGTCATCCTCCGACAACCTTAGGCACCAATTCACTCACAGTCTGGACTAATCATAATTTTATTGGTGTCACCTGTGTCTACCTGTTCACCTGTGTATTTATGCCCTCACTTCCCTGTGTTCCCTTGCTCTGTTTTCTCTGCTAGTTCTCGATGCCAAACAGTACTAATCAGTGTCTGATCGCGAGACGTATGTACAGGTACTTGATAAGTGTTCTCCCTGTTTCATTGTTGTTTTCAGTCATAGTTAGTATTTCGTATGTTTGCTGTCAGCCTGTTTTTGGAGACCAATTTGCTCCTCCTTTATTTTTTAGTGACAAGTCCGTTATTTTGTATCCTGGTTTTGGGACCACCAGTAAAGATCCTTGTTTCACCATCTCTGCCTACTGCCTACTGTCTATCCTGCACCGCACCTGGATCACACCTCACACCAACCCTTACAGTCAGATATGGTAGTTGGTAAAAAAAATATTCAACTCCATACTACCGAGCAACCAACAGCAGTAGAGGCAGCAGGGAATGTGTGAGTAAAATTGAACAGCTTAAAACCTCTTGATCAACATTTTGAATTCCATCTAAATAGACATACCCAAATGTAATTACATTTAATGAGTTGGCCATAAACAATAACTGGTATTGTTGCATTGTTGAAGAAAGATTTGGAACTCACATTTCTGGTAAAAAAAATACTTATAAATTGATGCGGTGTACTACATTTTGAGGACACAAGCTCAAGTACATAATACAAATATTATGAAAATATGAAAAATCATATATCATTTTTTCCCTATTCAACAAAAGTGGGGAAATAGTGCTTGAAATGTTTTCTAAATATAGTTACAATCAAATTATAAACGACTTACTATAAGATTTCACATTTTATATAACTGTAAAGTAAATATGATTAGTGACAGTACAATGTTGGCACTATTTCATATAACTGACGACAGAAAATTGAATCCTCGACGTCCACTGAGCAGTGCAGAGACACCATTCAAATGTGTGCAGACTCGTTACAACTTCAGCTTTAAGTTCGATGTAATTTTGTCCATCTGTGACCGAGAGAAAGTGGTCTACTTTCAATTCTATTAAATTATTTTATGTTGAAATCTCTAAATCCGGCTGAGAATATCACAGCGAGATGAAACCACAACAGCTGGATCCGCTAGACTGTCACCGTTCATATGCTATCTCACTTGGCCTCACTTGCTCAGAGGAAAAGGAAATTGATTCTTTGTCTGTATAGGCCAGAAAATGTGACATATCACTCCCTATCCAAATGAGGTCTGAAATCTGACACTTCAAGTCAGCTCTGCTGAGTGGAAAGACAGATGGGGCTTTTTGCAACTTTAAGGAACGCTTCACGGAGCGCTTTGTACACGAAAATGTCAGTCAGAACCGGTCCAGAACCGCTCAAACTCCCCCATATGGGGGACTTAACATCGAAGAGGTTTTAAATTGACTGCCATATTAAGGTAGAAAGTCTTTCTACAATATGATTGGTGCGACGTCAGCTGATGCATCGCTGATGCCAGTACTCGGGTTTCCTGTCTGAACCGGCTGCGCTTGATGTTTTTTGCATCAAGTGATATTTTCTTCAAGTGATTGAGAGCTAGTTCTGTTGTTCCTTTTGGTAATACTTTTAAGGTGCACATATTAGCCACTAATTTGTAAGTGTGTATGCAAGTAGCTAATAAGGCCTTTATTATGTCTTATTATGTCTTATTAGCCATATATTATTGTTTACTTATTCAAACATTATATGTCATGTGTTACAGACCAATCCTTAATAACCTCATTGTTAGTCGTAATAAAAAAGGAAATTATTATTTAATAAAGAACAGGTTACACAAGAAACAGACTCTTAGTATACCTCCCGAGTGGCGCAGTGGTCTGAGGCACTACATCGCAGTGCAAGCTGTGCCACTAGAGATTCTGGTTCGAATCCACAACGGCGCACAATTGGCCCAGCGTCGTCCAGGGTAGGGGAGGGAATGACCGGCAGGGATGTACCTCAGTTGGTAGATTATGGCGTTTGCAACGCCAGGGTTGTGGGTTTGATTCCCACGGGGGGCCAGTATGAAAAATAAAACAATTATGTATGCACTCACTAACTGTAAGTCGCTCTGGATAAGAGTGTCTGCTAAATGACGTAAATGTCTCAATGTAGAACTAATAAAAGCATAGTACCTTAAGATGAGTTTCCTATACTATAAAGTGTTACCTTATTCGGTGAATATGTCTTTATTATGGCTAACAAGGAGGTTATTAATGATTGGCCAGTAACAGGACTTATAATGTTTGAATAAAAAAACACTTAATTAAGGACTAATATAGTACATGGCTAATAAGACAATAAAGACCTTATTAGCTACTTATATACACACTTATAAACTACAAATTAATGGATAATTAATTGACCCCCCATTTTTTTAAGCTGCTGCAACTCGCTGTTTATTATGTATGCATAGTCACTTTACCCCTACCTACAGTTGAAGACGGAAGTTTACATACACCTTAGCCAAATACATTTAAACTCAGTTTTTCACAATTCCTGATATTTAATCCTAATAAAAATACCGTCTCTTAGGTCAGTTAGGATCACCACTTTATTTTAAGAATGTGAAATGTCAGAATAATAGTAGCTTTTATTTCTTTCATCACATTCCCAGTGGGTCAGAAGTTTACATACACTCAATTAGTATTTGGTAGCATTGCCTTTAAATTGTTTAACTTGGGTCAAACGTTTCGGGTAGCCTTCCACAAGCTTCCCACAATAAGTTGGGTGAATTTTGGCCCATTCCTCCTGACAGAGCTGGTGTAACTGAGTCAGGTTTGTAGGCCTCCTTGCTCGCACACGCTTTTTCAGTTCTGCCCACAAATGTTCTATAGGATTGAGGTCAGGGCTTTGTGATGGCCACTCCAATACCTTGACTTTGTTGTCCTTAAGCCATTTTGCCACAACTTTGGAAGTATGCTTGCGGTCATTGTCATTTGGAAGACCCATTTGCGACCAAGCTTTAACTTCCTGACTGATGTCTTGAGATGTTGCTTCAATATATCCACATAATTTTCCTTCCTCATGATGCCATCTATTTTGTGAAGTGCACCAGTCCCTCCTGTAACAAAGCACCCCCACAGCATGATGCTGCCACCCCCGTGCTTCACGGTTGGGATGGTGTTCTTCGGTTTGCAAGGGACCCCTTTTTTCCTCCAAACATAAAGATGGTCATTATGGCCGAAAGGTTCTATTTTTGTTTCATCAGACCAGAGGACATTTCTCCAAAAAGTGCGATCTTTGTCCGCATGTGCAGTTGCAAACAGTAGTCTGTTTTTTTTTTAGCATTGCCTTTAAATTGTTTAACTTGGGTCAAACGTTTCGGGTAGCCTTCCACAAGCTTCGCACAATAAGTTGGTTGAATTTCCCACAATAAGCTATTTCATTTGTGTTTTTAAAAGAATTTGAGATTTTTTATAACTTGTTGATAGATTAAATTAAATATCTGCTGGTGACCCATCATATTGCAGGACTGATTATGGCAAGTCAGTTTATATTTATATCAGATGTCTTTACCTCCCTGCCTGACTATACCATCTATGCTCCCTCCTCCTTTCTGAACTGCCTATCATCTAAAGATGGACATGGAAAACAATCGCCCAAATTCTGCCAGATCCCTATTTGTTTAGTTAAATAGTTTTTTTAAATTTGGTTTTCAAAGTGACTTTGAGATTCTACTTTTAATGAAAAGCTCTATATCAAATACATCTTCTTCTTCTTCTTCTTCTTCTTCTTCTTCTTCTTCTTCTTCTTCTTCTTCTTCTTCTTATATTTAAAGGATCTGACCCTCCACCACATTACCATCTTTCTTCAGCCCCTCTCTTGGCTGTCACCCTCATCGCCCTGGGGCTGTACTTCATCCCACCACATAGGCTTCCTCTGCAATCTGTCTGTCAACTCTGTTATTTGACTCAAGCTTTTCTCACACCCCTTTCCTGCCTCATAGCGACCAAGGATACACATGGAAAACACCAGCCCCGTTGTTGAAACTAGATGAGTTATGGGGCCCAAGAGATCGAACTCTTTGGCTTGAGTGCCAAGCGTCACGTCTGGAGGAAACCTGGCACCATTCTTACGGTGAAGCATGGTGGTGACAGAATCATGCTGTGGGGATGTTTTTCAGTGGCAGGGACTGGGAGACTAGTCAGGATCGAGGGAAAGATGAACAGAGCAAAGTACAGAGAGATCCTTGATGAAAACCTGCTCCAGAGCGCTCAGGACCTCAGACTGGGGCGAAGGTTCACCTTCCAACAGGACAACGACTATAAGCACACAGCCAAGACAATGTAGGAGTGGCTTTGGAACAAGTCTCTGAATGTCCTTGAGTGGCCCAGCCAGAGCCCGGACTTGAACCCGAATGAACAGCTCTGGAGAGACCTGAAAATAGCTGTGCAGCAATGCTCCCCATCCAACCTAACAGAGCTTGAGATCATCTGCAGAGAAGAATGGGAGAAACTCCCCAAGTACAGGTGTGCCAAGCTTGTAGAGTCATACCCAAGAAGACTCAAGGCTGTAATCGCTGCCAAAGGTGCTTCAACAAAGTACTGAGTAAAGGGTCTGAATACTTATGTAAATGTGATATTTCACTAAAAAAAAGTATTCATTTGCTTTGTCATTATGGGGCATTGTGTGTAGATTAATGAGGAAAAAAACAAATTTAATCCATTTTAGAATAAGGCTGTAACAAAACGTGGAAAAAGCCAATGGGTTTGAATACTTTCCGAATGCACTGTAAATTATCTCCAATGTATTGTCCATGTAAAAATCCTCATTAGGGTGAATAAATCCGACAATACCTTTTTAATTCAATGCGCTATGCATTTTGCTAGGATTTTGGCATCACAACACTGAAGTGTAAGGGGTCTCCATTTTTATTTCATTTTTGTTATTTTTGTTACCCCTTTTTCTCCCCAATTTCATGATATCCAATTGGTAGTTACAGTCTTGTCCCATCGCTGCAACTCCCGTACGGACTCGGGAGAGGCGAAGGTCGAGAGCCATGCGTCCTCCGAAAAACACGACCCTGCCAAGCCGCACTGCTTCTTGACACATTGCTCGCTTAACCCGGAAGCCAGCTGCACCAATGTGTCGGAGGAAACACTGTACAACTGGCGAGCGAAGTCAGCGTGCATGCGCCTGGCCCGCCACAAGGAGTCATTAGAGCGCGATGGGACAAGGACATTCCGGCCGGCCAAACCCTCCCCAAACCGGATGATGCTGGGCCAATTGTTTCTTGGACTTAAAGGCTTTAATTGCATCTATAAGTTCCTCCTCTGTAATTAGGCCTTCATATGAGTGTTTCTGTATAGCTGTTAATTTTACACTATTAATACAAAAACAATCCTTACAATTAACTTCAGTTAGTGGAGATGGAGGAGACTGAAATGAAAACATATGCTTAAAGTACTTGACTTCCTCTTTCCAAATATTGTTTGGTGAATCATGGATGACTCTGTCATTTGTAACAAGTTTCTGTAAATTATTTTTGGTAACATTTCTATGTTGAAGATTAAACAATGATTTGGTGCATTTTTATAATACATTACACTTGATCTTTCTTTTTGTTTTTCCTCTAACTTATTCTGTGCCTCTATGATACAGTTTTTATTGCCATCTGTCTGTGCTGTTAGTTTCTCTATTTTCCTTTTTAAGATTAACTCTTAGGGGGCATTATTGACTTCCATCACTTTCTAGTGTTTGCCACTAACGACTCTCTCTCAGCTACTGTAGGAGGCATTGGGTTTGGGGAGATTAAATACCATTGCTCCTGCCCAGACAGACTCAGTTTGTGTTTGCAAGCAGCTCAGAATGTATTCTGCATACCATTGCCACTATGATGAGTTGCCAATAAGTGGACGGCACTTTTAGTGGACATTTAGTGGTTGCACAGTTTTTCTTTTTATCTGTCTGGACTGATGAGGATTTTAAGTGTTGTTGTATGTGGAGAGTCTGTTCTGTCTAGGCTTATGTATTGTTGGTTATAGTTACCATGTTGTTGCCACTTCCATCCCAGCAACAATCTGTCCATGGGAATGAATATTGAATTGAATACACTAACATACTGTATACTTGACTGACAGCCGTCATCAGGTTTGGACTGCAGTATTGGCGAATGAGTTGACACCTGCTTCGCTCACTGTAGGTGAAATAGAATAGAACAGAATAGAACACTGCACAACACAACATAATACCTTGTCACAATTCTTCCCACTTAACAAGTCTGCCTAAGCTGACTTTAAGCCACTCTATTTAAGCCACTCTAAGATCTCATAGTTGCTGTTATGGGTGTCTTGGGTGCCTGTCTGGTAAACAACTCATTATTCTGTATTAGGGATAATTGTTCCCAAGAATGAGCCTTTTGCCTCTTTAGACATTCCTGGAGCTCTCTGAGCAATAAGTGCCATGATGGAATGATCTAAATCTGATCTAACACCTCAGCCAGTTTTTCCAATAATGACCAATTTGGGGCTACCGACACTCCGAGAATGTTCCAACAGCGCTCTGCCACTCGGCTGGGTGTCGATTGGGATGGGGAAGAGGCAGGCCGGAGCATGCTCCTAATCCCGGCGTGTCGGGAGCTGCTCTTCCCAGCTATTAGCCTTTCACCGCCAGGATGTGGGCCCCAACATGCACATGGAGTCAGACTTCCTCTGAGTCTATCCCATCCCCAGCACTGCCTGCTGGCCTGTGTGTGTGTTGCCACAGCTTGGTAACACACACACACTTGATAATGAGGTTTCTTTACACACACGCACACACATACAGTGAGGGAAAAAAGTATTTGATCCCCTGCTGATTTTGTACATTTGCCCACTGACAAAGAAATGATCAGTCTATAATTTTAATGGTACGTTTATTTGAACAGTGAGAGACAGAATAACAACAACAAAATCCAGAAAACGCATGTCAAAAATGTTATAAATTGATTTGCATTTTAATGAGGGAAATAAGTATTTGACCCCTCTGCAAAACATGACTTAGTACTTGGTGGCAAAACCCTTGTTGGCAATCACAGAGGTCAGACGTTTCTTGTAGTTGGCCACCAGGTTTGTACACATCTCAAGAGGGATTTTGTCCCACTCCTCTTTGCAGATCTTCTCCAAGTCATTAACGTTTCGAGGCTGACGTTTGGCAACTCGAACCTTCAGCTCCCTCCACAGATTTTCTATAGGATTAAGGTCTGGAGACTGGCTAGGCCACTTCAGGACCTTAATGTGCTTCTTCTTTAGCCACTCCTTTGTTGCCTTGGCCGTGTGTTTTGGGTCATTGTCATTCTGGAATACCCATCCACAACCCATTTTCAATGCCCTGGCTGAGGAAAAGAGGTTCTCACCCAAGATTTGACGGTACATGGTCCCGTCCCCATCATCCCTTTGATGTGGTGAAGTTGTCCTGTCTCCTTAGCAGAAAAACACCCCCAAAGCAGGTAGCTTAGTGGTTAAGAGTGTTGTGCCAGTAACCGAAAGGTCGCTGGTTCTAATCCCCGAACCGACTAGGTACAAAATATGTTGATGTGCCCTTGAGCAAGGCACTTAACCCTAATTGCTCCTGTAAGCCGCTCTGGATAAGAGCGTCTGCTAAATGACAAAACATTTACAAATGTGTTCTTGGGGTCATAGGCAGCGTTCCTCCTCCTCCAAACACGTTGAGTTGATGCCAAAGAGCTCCATTATGGTCTCATCTGAACACAACACTTTCACCCAGTTCTCCTCTGAATCATTCAGATGTTCATTGGCAAACTTCAGACGGGCATGTAAATGTGCTTTCTTGAGCAGGGGGACCTTGCGGGCACTGCAGGATTTCAGTCCTTCACGGCGTAGTGTGTTACCAATTGTTTTCTTGGTGACTATGGCCCCAGCTGCCTTGAGATCATTGACAAGATCCTCCCGTGTAGTTCTGGGCTGATTCCTCACCGTTCTCATGATCATTGCAACTCCACGAGGTGAGATCTTGCATGGAGCCCCAGGCCGAGGGAGATTGACAGTTATTTTGTGTTTCTTCTGTGGTGTCAAGACAACGATGCTGATATGCTGTGATGACAAGAAATCCGCTGACACTGTCCTTGATTATAATGGTTTATTACATCAAAGATTACAGTATCAATTTACAGACTCCTGCAGAAGTCCGGAGAACAACTGACCCAATCTCTAATATGTTATTCTCTCCCTCCTTTGTTCAAAAACATGGTATTTATATCCTATGTAACATAATATGGCGTGATTTTAATAGACCAATCCCTGGCCTCTACATAGCAGACTCTCCTCTGTTTTAGGGGGCCCCTATAGTAATGTTTTCCAGATGTTTCCGCAAGCAGAGCCAAGTTCCTCTAACACACCATTTGCAAACGTCAGCAAAATGATAAACTGTTTAGATACTACATATTTCCCCCCTTCGAGACTAATTAAGTCTAAAAATAATAGGATTATGACAAATCATGTGTAACTTTAACAATAAAACAAAATGTATGTAGTGTGAACAAATTTTATGAAGTGTAAACATATCGTTATGGCGTGTAAGAGTGAAAAACCTGTCTGGCAGCTTTCTTTCCAAATATCCATCAATCAGTCAAGACAGTAAAATTCTCTCACGGCCCCTCTACCCCAGGCGATCACCTAAGTACTCCAGATCAATTTATAAATCTTTATCAATGCATTTTAAACTATGATGCAATTGAATACACATGAAAGCCTCAGAAAACAAAATACAATCAAAATTGTCCACATTCAGGCTGGTCGACCCATCGGACCCTCCTGTGGATTCTCTCTGTCCCTGCCTAGACCCAATATCCCTAAGCTTCAACGAAGTAAACAAAAACATCTGAGGTCCCCACATGTACCCAACAACAGAAAACATAATTCTTCAAAAATTAATACAGAAAGAATATGAGACAAATTATGTATTACACATACAAATATGTCTATATATCATTGCAGACACTGGAATGTAGTCCACTACACTGCATCTCCTCAGCAGTGTCGACTTTTAATGCAACGTCGATGATGGGATCTGAACATTTCCACACCTTCCTTGTTCCACTTCCTCCAGTCCATTCATATTGTCCATGTTTGAGTATTTGAATCCCACTCTACACATTCCCCCATATGCTTCTGGAAGAAAATAAAAGACCAACCAGTATCTTTTGCAAAACAACACATGCAAATTAAAACATCAATATCAACAATAATATAAAAATGATATATAATATGAATCACATTCCATTTCCCCCCTTTGATTCATAAGAAAATACTAAATATCACAATAATATGTAAAGACGTGAAAAATGATCGGATATTCAAAATGTCCTAGAGTTACTTCAACCCTAGTTTTCATAACTTTTTTGGTCTGACTTTTTTCCCCAATTTCTTCAAAATCCATTTCACTGATTTATCCACAAAACTCTTTCCCATTTTCTGAGGATATTAAATCGGGAAATCCCCACCTGCTTAAGACTTCTTTACACAAGAACTTAGCAACCGACTGAGCATCTTTTAGCTTAGTTGGACATCTTATGCACCTCTTGGTGTAGGAATGTAACCAAGAAAAACAGTCACACCCCTGCGAACATTATTTTTCAGACAGATTGTGCACCTGCCTATGACATAGTCAACCTGTTCAAGCAGATATGGTTCCCAAAAACCATAATCCTTTGTGATCTTTCTCCTAACCTCCCCCTTGCAACATTAGCGAACCCATGTGTTTCCTGAATCATCAGACCTAATAGGTCTAGAGGCGCTACTATCAACCCCTCATGGTTTCTCCAAAGACAACAAAGGCATGTTACTATGAGGATTTTTTTTTTGTCTTCAAAACACCTGCTTTCGAAACTCCTTCAATTTGTGGTTCGATCCCTTGGATTGCTTCATCTTTCAATGGATACTGATTCTTCCAAGGAGGTCTGGCTCCTGGTCGAAGTTCACTTTCACCGGTTGGGCTGATTTCACAAGTCAAATATCGGTACTGTGTTGAGACCACAAACATTCTGGAACTTGTTGCAACATCTCCTCTTTCATAGGGTCTGAATCCATCTTCGCACTGCAAATAGATTCATGTGTCATCCGTACAGCTTGTGGCTCTCCTTGTCCTTGAGCCGAAATCATGATTTTGAGAAATCGCTGATCTTCACTCCTCCAAATCCCCAAATTCTCTTTCATCGGTACGAAAACAGCTTTCTCTGCTTCTGTCATCATTTCTCCTATATGCTTCTGCTCATAGTCTTCAGAAACCAACAAGGTCACATGTGGCACACTGTTCTCAATCTCAAATTCTTTATCCAGATAATCGTCTGTGTTTATCTTCATAGCTGCTCCTTGTGGTCCTAAAATTATGCAACATGAGCTGAGTTGAACTTTCTTTGGTTGATGACTCAACCATTCCTCTGAGTTCGATTGGGCAGCATTTTTGAAATATTTGAGCGTACAATGAAATGGATATTCCGGAAGCCTCGCATCTGGCATATTTGCCACAATGAATTTCTCCCACATCTTAGCCTGCTTCAAAAAAAAATCACTGAGATTTCCAATCCAGAATACTGAAGAAGAATCCATCTCTGTCGTCATCAACAATTGGTAAACCTTTTCCTTTGGCACTTCTACCAGACAGCCGTCTGGTGTACATTTTATTGTACAGTTCCATTTACACAATGCATCTCTTCCCAACAATGCAATAGGTGTATGTTCTGATACCAGTATGGGTATTGTAATTTTCTGATTTTCATAGCAGAGCTCAATTGGTTCCGTAAGAGGAATCAGCTGTTTCACTCCCTCAAATCCGATAGTCCTAATTAGTTGATTGGACATAGGGAGATGTGTAGCATCTTCAGGCCGAACACAGGTAAAAGCAGCTCCGCTATCCGCCATCACTTCCAATGGTCGTTTGTTTACTTTCACCTCAATTGTTGGATCTTTTTCCGGTCCTGATGCTACCAGCTGACACCCCCTTTCGGATCTTCTGGGCACCTCTAGAATCCTTGCTCCGGGCCCCTATAAGGGTTCACCGGTCCTCCAGATGATCTTGACTGGCCCCTGTATCTTCCTCTGAAATTCCCTCTGGTGTTTCCTCCTGGCCCATTACACTCACTGGCAAAGTGACCAACCTGTCCACAATTATAACACACTTCTGAAGATTGCTGGAAGTATGGCTTAAATCTTCCTCCTCTTCCTCTTCCTAAGCCTTCTCGTCCTCTTCCTCTCCAATTCTGTGTCTGTCCAGAAACTGGCTGTGGATATGGTATGTTAAGCAGCAACCACTTATCAAACAGAATACTTTATCCGTGTGTATTCAAAATCTCCCCCTTTCTTCTCTGTCTGCAGCACTAAGTCTGCGTATCACAGCAGCTCAGTGCAGGCAGGGGAGTGGCATATTTGCTCTACGTAACTCTAAACTCATAAAATCCCACGCATGCGCAGCTCATTCACCAGTGCGATTTCAAAGCGAGAGGAGCTCTCCCAAGCAGCTCTCTCCAAGCTAAACAACAGAAAGTAGACAGACCAGCTGTCCCTCCATTATTTCCAACACAGACAAACAGTAACACTTAACAAAACTCACAAACCAACACAGAACATATAACACAAATCCTACTTCGAAGTTTCTTATCTTCACTTATTCTAATCTGCAGATTTTATAGTTATTTTCTTATCCATTACAAATAATCATCCTCCCAGGGGTTCATAGTTTTTTAACAATTATTAAACGTTCTATCTAATGGAGACTCATAAGATTTTAACCTTAACTAATATATTTCCTTACAAAAAACTAAAACCCCTGTTGTCATAGCCTTAGTCGACACACAGCAGAGACCTCCCCTTTTACACACATATGCATAGGCTGTCTGCCTCTCACACACACACACAATTCAAGAGGAATGCATCCGTTCATACAATACACTAAGCATGCTACCGTCGCTCCTTATTTCTGTCAGGATCGTCTAAGGAGGGAGAGGACCAAGGCGCAGCGTTGAAAGCAAACATATTTATTTTATCAAGATCACACGATCAAAACAACGAAACGTGACGTCCTTGGTTACAAAAACAAACCAACACGGAACAAGAAACCACAACACAAAGTGAAAAGACCGATAGTTAAGTATGGCTCCCAATCAGAGACAACCAGCTGTCACTCGTTGCCTCTGATTGGGAGTCACTCAGCCCAACATAGAAAATCAAACATAGAATACACACCCTGGCTCAACATAACATTGTCCCCAGAGCCAGGGCGTGACAGTACCCCCCCCTAAAGGCGCGGACTCCGACCGCGCCAACTAAATCCCACAGGGGAGGGACCGGGTGGGCACTCCGCCTTGGCGGCGGATCCGGCTCCGGGCCTGATCCCCACTCCCTCTCCAACCCCCAAAGTACCCCCTGGTCCGGTCTGGCCCCGCTGGCCGGAGCCGGACTGACGATACGCACCCCTGGCTTGGTGCGTGGAGCAGGAATGGACCGGACTGGGCTGGCGACGCGCACCACAGACTTGGTGCGGAGAGCAGGAACGGGCCGGACAGGGCTGACGAAACGCACCACAGACTTGGTGCGGAGAGCAGGCACGGGCCGTGCCGGACTGATGACGCACACACCACTGGCTTGGTGCGGGGAGCTTGGATGGGCCGGACTGGGCTGGCGACGCACCCCGTAGGCTTGGTGCGTGGAGCAGGGACTGGCCGGGCTGGGCTGGCAACGCACACCGTAGGCTTGGTGCGGAGAGCAGGAACGGGCCGGACAGGGCTGGCGACGCACACCGTAGGCTTGGTGCGGAGAGCAGGAACGGACCGGACAGGGCTGACGAAACGCACCACAGACTTGGTGCGGAGAGCAGGCACGGGCCGTGCCGGACTGATGACGCACACCACTGGCTTGGTGCGGGGAGCTTGGATGGGCCGGGACTGGGCTGGCGACGCACCCCGTAGGCTTGGTGCGTGGAGCAGGGACAGGCCGGGCTGGGCTGGCGACGCGCACCGTACACTTGGTGCGAGGGGCTGGAACAGGCCGGACCGTACTGGGGACACACACCACTGGCTCTACCTCGGGATCTGGAACGGGCCGGACCGGACTGGTAACACACCCCAGTACCTCTCGCCGTGCCTCTACATCCTCCATCCCCTCTTCGACCTGTGGCCCCCGTAACCTGGCGGCCTCCTCTGGCAACCCGCTGGGCCGCTCTATCGCGGCCTCCTGCTGGTCCGACGTCGTGAGCCCCCCCCTAAAAATTTTCTGGGGGTCTCTCCTCCCCGTGGGCCAGGCCTCCATCGTTCTCGCCAGACTCTCACCCCACTGCTCCAAAGTCCAACCTCTCTCCTCTTCTCTTGGCTTGGCCCAGTCGAGACTCCTACTCAACTGCTCCCAAGTCCATCCTCTCTCTTCTTCACGCTGCTTGGTCCTGTTATGGTGGTTTCTTCTGTCAGGATCGTCTAAGGAGGGAGAGGACCAAGGCGCAGCGTTGAAAGCAAACATATTTATTTTATCAAGATCACACGATCAAAACAACGAAACGTGACGTCCTTGGTTACAAAAACAAACCAACACGGAACAAGAAACCACAACACAAAGTGAAAAGACCGATAGTTAAATATGGCTCCCAATCAGAGACAACCAGCTGTCACTCGTTGCCTCTGATTGGGAGTCACTCAGCCCAACATAGAAAATCAAACATAGAATACACACCCTGGCTCAACATAACATTGTCCCCAGAGCCAGGGCGTGACAATTTCTTATTGTTCCTTCCTAAATTTCTGCTACCTCGAGTTGCAGATATTCAATGAGAGGTTACTTCGAACACATACCTCGTCAACTATATGTCGAGAGGTAACTTACAATTAAATGTATCTTCCAAAAACTCACAGTTCCCAGAACTGACCCGAAAGTCAACCTAGTGACTCTCCTAGGATTTATGGCCCATCTTAATGATCGCCTCGTTTGAGGGCTTCCTTAAATCAGCGACGTCCTAAAAGTATACTTTTTCCTTATTTCCTGGCCTTATTCCTTCATGCTATCCCTGGACACTCCTTTTAATTTGATTCAAGTCAAATATCCGTGTGCCAGTGTTAACAATTCCTATAGACACTCCCCCCTGTTTGCATTGTTCCCAACGCAAACAAATGTAGAAATTTAGAACGGATTCTCATCACACAGCAAATAAGAGCAAGGCGCACACACAAGTCCTTAAACGGTACATCTCCTCAACGCACACACACAGCACACGAACCGACCAGCGCTCAAAGTTGTGAGAAAGCTCACCATATCTGCATGCCTCTTGAGCGGGAGTCACTTCGTAGCCCATGAATAGAACGCTGAGAAAAGACGCAACACGTCCCAAATCCTCGTCGCCATTCTGTGGTGTCGAGACAACGATGCTGATATGCTGTGATGACAAGAAATCCGCTGACACTGTCCTTGATTATAATGGTTTATTACATCAAAGATCACAGTATCTATTTACAGACTCCTGCAAAAGTCCAGAGAACAACTGACCAAATCTCTAATATGTTATTCTCTCCCTCCTTTGTTAAAAAACATGGTATTTATATCCTATGTAACATAATATGGCGTGATTTTAATAGACCAATCCCTGGCCTCTACATAGCAGACTCTCCTCTGTTTTAGGGGGCCCCTATAGTAATGTTTTCCAGATGTTTCCGCAAGCAGAGCCAAGTTCCTCTAACACACCATTTGCAAACGTCAGCAAAATCATAAACTGTTTAGATACTACACTTCCATTTGCGAATTATCACACCAACTGTTGTCACCTTCTCACCAAGCTTCTTGGCGATGGTCGTGTAGCCCATTCCAGCCTCGTGTAGGTCTACAATCTTGTCCCTGACATCCTTGGAGCGCTCTTTGGTCTTGGCCATGGTGGAGAGTTTGGAATCTGATTGATTGATTGCTTCTGTGGA
This sequence comes from Coregonus suidteri, assembly GCA_036851935.1. Classification (NCBI taxonomy): domain Eukaryota; kingdom Metazoa; phylum Chordata; class Actinopteri; order Salmoniformes; family Salmonidae; genus Coregonus; species Coregonus suidteri. The sequence continues at coordinate 2,067,599 of CM072241.1, read as the reverse complement.
CAGGTGTCTTTTATACAGGTAACAAGCTGAGATTAGGAGCACTCCCTTTAAGAGTGTGCTCCTAATCTCAGCTCGTTACCTGTATAAAAGACACCTGGGAGCCAGAAATCTTTCTGATTGAGAGGGGGTCAAATACTTAATTCCCTCATTAAAATGCAAATCAATTTATAACATTTTTGACATGCGTTTTTCTGGATTGTTTTGTTGTTATTCTGTCTCTCACTGTTCAAATAAACCTACCTTTATAATTATAGACCAATCATTTCTTTGTCAGTGGGCAAACTTACAAAATCAGCAGGGGATCAAATACTTTTTTCCCTCACTGTACATGAACGAACACATGCGTGCACGCACACACACACACACACACACACACACACACAGATATTCAAACACGTAGACACACACACACAGAATTGGAATCAATTAGCCACCTTTCTTGGTGTATCATCCTCACTCTTTACTCACACTTCTTTCCATGTTCACTGTGTCTCATGCTTTGGAGCCAACGTAGCATCTGTATTGTTATGTATCAATCAAAATAGTAATATGTACATGAAGCACATCAAAAGGTAAAGGTGTTGTCACTTTTTGTGCATTATGTCAAACTCGACAAACTATTTCCAGTAAAACATGATATGATTGCTATGATGCGATGTGATGCGGAAAAAAAAGAAAGAAGTGTATGGAGCTGGCCATGCTTATCGTATAGAGTTTGAGCAGGGATTAAATCTTACAGTTGAGATGTTAGGCTCTCTGCTGACTAGTCATTACTCCTAACGCACATTTCACAGCTAACTTTAGCCACAACTACTAAACAATCAATGGAAGTAAATGGGGCATGTGTGCAATTGTCAAAATGTCCTCGTCAAATCAACAAAATCAACTCAAATCTACTCCATGTTTAGATTAATGTTACTTCAAGGTGATTTGGCACTTTAAAAAAACATGCATACGTCACATTCACTTCCATTGATTGTTAGCTAGTGGTGGCTAACGTTAGCTTTAAAGAAAACCAAGCCATGGATTACAGTTTCTCCTGGACCAAAGACTACTTTCAGGGTGAGGAACCATCTAACTTCAAGTTGTAAAATCCTGAACTTCCCCATTAAGGTTAAGATAGATTTGTGCCTAAAGGCAACTTTTACCCAAACCAATACAGTCATGAGCAACAGCCATACATTACCAGCAATATCAAATCAAATCAAATGTTATTGGACACATGCGCCGAATACAACAGGTCCAGACATTACAGTGAAATGCTTACTTACAGCCCTTAACCAACAGTGCATTTATTTTAAAAAAAAAAAGTAAAAATAAAACAACAACAAAAAAAGTGTTGAGAAAAAAAAGAGCAGAAGTAAAATAAAGTGACAGTAGGGAGGCTATATATAAGGGGGGTACCGTTGCAGAGTCAATGTGCGGGGGCACCGGCTAGTTGAGGTAGTTTGAGGTAATATGTACATGTGGGTAGAGTTAAAGTGACTATGCATAAATACTTAACAGAGTAGCAGCAGCGTAAAAAGGATGGATGGGGGGCAGTGCAAATAGTCCGGGTAGCCATGATTAGCTGTTCAGGAGTCTTATGGCTTGGGGGTAGAAGCTGTTGAGAAGTCTTTTGGACCTAGACTTGCACTCCCGGTACCGCTTGCCGTGCGGTAGCAGAGAGAACAGTCTATGACTAGGGTGGCTGGAGTCTTTGACAATTTTGAGGGCCTTCCTCTGACACCGCCTGGTATAGAGGTTCCTGGATGGCAGGAAGCTTTGCCCCAGTGATGTACTGGGCCGTACGCACTACCCTCTGTAGTGCCTTGCGGTCGGAGGCCAAGCAGTTGCCATACCAGGCGTGATTGCAACCAGTCAGGATGCTCTCGATGGTGGCAGCTGTAGAATTTTTTGAGGATCTGAGGACCCATGCCAAATCTTTTAGTCTCCTGAGGGGGAATAGGCTTTGTCGTGCCCTCTTCACGACTGTCTTGGTGTGTTTGGACCATGCTAGTTCGTTGGTGATGTGGACACTAAGGACTTGAAGCTCTCAACCTGTTCCACTACAGCCCCGTCGATGAGAATGGGGCGTGCTCAGTCCTCTTTTTTTTCCTGTAGTCCACAATCATCTCCTTTGTCTTGGTCACGTTGAGGGAGAGGTTGTTGTCCTGGCACCACACGGCCAGATCTCTGACCTCCTCCCTATAGGCTGTCTCATCGTTGTCGGTGATCAGGCCTACCACTGTTGTGTCGTCGGCAAACTTAATGATGGTTTTGGAGTCGTGCCTGCCATGCAGTCATGGGTGAACAGAGAGTACAGGAGGGGACTGAGCACGCCACCCTGAGGGCCCCCGTGTTGAGGATCAGTGTGGCAGATGTGTTGTTACCTACCCTTACCACCTGGGGGCGGCCCGTCAGGAAGTCCAGGATCCAGTTGCAGAGGGAGGTGTTTAGTTCCCAGGATCCTTAGCTTAGTGATGAGCTTAGAGGGCACTATGGTGTTGAATGCTGAGCTGTAGTCAATGAATAGCATTCTCACGTAGGTGTTCCTCTTGTCCAGGTGGGAAAGGGCAGTGTGGAGTGCAATAGAGATTGCATCATCTGTGGATCTGTTGGGGCGGTATGCAAATTGGAGTGGGTCTAGGGTTTATGGGATAATGCTGTTGATGTGAGCCATGACCAGCCTTTCAAAGCACTTCATGGCTACAGACGTCAGTGCTACGGGTCGGTAGTCATTTAGGCAGGTTATCTTAGAGTCCTTGGGCACGGGGACTATGGTGGTCTGCTTGAAACATGTTGGTATTACAGACTCAGTCAGGGACATGTTGAAAATGTCAGTGAAGACACTTTCCAGTTGGTCAGCACATGCTCGGAGTACACGGCTAGTCATTGATGTATGACTAGTAGGTACAAAATAAACAACACTGTTTTTTTAGACTGCAGATATGCATTTAGATTGTTTTGTACTTGCAGTTATTCTTAGTGAACAATATTTTCTATTCATTTGATCGACATTTTGAGATGTTTGCAAGTGCAATAGTAGCTATACATCTAATATATTTTTTATTGTCCTATCATGATGGAACGATCCCCAACCCTATATCCTAGACACCCACCTGAGCGACCCATACACCAAAGAGAAGTCCCCATCTGTTTTATGGACCTGCTGTGAGTTGCCTATATGCAGCCCAAACAGGAAAATAAATGCGGTCAGAGACCTACTTGAGCAGCACCACCCCCTCAAGATTCTGAGCCTGGCTGGCAGGGTTGGTCCTACAAAGCCAGAGCCCCCTGATGGGAGAGCATTATATACAAGGAAATTCTCGAAGCTGCTAATGAGAACCTTGACGACCTTGTACCTAGCTGGTGGGGATTCCGGTGGGGTACCCCCACCCAGGTAGTGGCAGTGCTGGCAACACTGGCTGCAGTAACCCATGGGGAGGGGGTCACACTCGGACAATCAGAGAGGGGGCTTATCATTGTGGCCCAGGTGGCACAAAATAATCAAAGGTCTGACTGCACAGAGATGCTTGAGGAAAATGGTTATAACGGGGGACCAGAGTGTTTGTGTCTCAGGTGAAGAGGGTGGATCTGATCTCCATCACCTAGGACTTGACATAGATTAAATAGATTAATCAAATCTCACATTGTTGTCAATTTCTACTCAATCTTGCATGCTTTCTCAATCAGCTGTAACTGTGTATATGTGGTCCTCTGTAGCTCAGCTGGTAGAGCACGGCGCTTGTAACGCCAAGGTAGTGGGTTCGATCCCCGGGACCACCCATACACAAAAAAAAAATGTATGCACGCATGACTGTAAGTCGCTTTGGATAAAAGCGTCTGCTAAATGGCATATTATTATATTATATTGTATATGCATTCGTAAATCAGGTCCTTTCTTGAGTTGGGCTCTGGGATGTAACAACCGTTGAGCATCTGATTTTATGGTTGATTGTGGAGGAAAGGGGTTGAGTGTGTTAGAGTATGTGAGTATGTGTGTGTGTGTTTATCCCACATCTGTTACAAGGGGGTAAGGATGTTAGGGAGAATATAGGATGAACCACAATAATTGTTTGTCAAAAATGAAATGTAATACAATGGCAATCCGGGTTATATGTTAAAATCCTACGCATGAACTGCCGACATTATTACGCATAATAATTTATAATGATGGAAAATAAGATATGCAAGATATTTGAATATATATATATTTTTTAATATATATATATATATATATATATATATATATATATATATTGAGGTGACAGGATTGGAAATGCTTTTGGTGGTTAACCTGCTTCTGTTTTGTGGGTGGCACTGTGTGCTGTTTTCGATGGATGGGTCCTGGCCTCTCAGGACCCTAGGGATCCGGAGGGACGGGGGTGGGATGCCGATCACTGGGATGACGGCTCAACTTGGGATTGGGAGGGGCTTTAGTGGGGGAATTAGTGGAGAACAATTGGAGGGTTACTTACAGTGGGGAAAAAAAGTATTTAGTCAGCCACCAATTGTGCATGTTCTCCCACTTAAAAAGATGAGAGAGGCCTGTAATTTTCATCATAGGTACACGTCAACTATGACAGAAAAAATGAGGAAAAAAATCCAGAAAATCACTTTGTAGGATTTTTTATGAATTTATTTGCTAATTATGGTGGAAAATAAGTATTCGGTCAATAACAAAAGTTTTCTCAATACTTTGTTATATACCCTTTGTTGGCAATGACACAGGTCAAACGTTTTCTGTAAGTCTTCACAAGGCTTTTTCACACACTGTTTGCTGGTATTTTGGCCCATTCCTCCATGCAGATCTCCTCTAGAGCAGTGATGTTTTTGGGGCTGTCGCTGGGCAACACGGATTTTCAACTCACTCCAAAGATTTTCTATGGGGTTGAGATCTGGAGACTGGCTAGGCCACTCCAGGACCTTGAAAATGCTTCTTACGAAGCCACTCCTTCGTTGCCCGGGCGGTGTGTTTGGGATCATTGTCATGCTGAAAGACCGAGCCACGTTTCATCTTCAATGCCCTTGCTGATGGAAGGAGGTTTTCACTCAAATCTCATGATACATGGCCCCATTCATTCTTTCCTTTACCACGGATCAGTCGTCCTGGTCCCTTTGCAGAAAAACAGCCCCAAAGCATGATGTTTCCACCCCCATGCTTCACAGTAGGTATGGTGTTCTTTGGATGCAACTAAGCATTCTTTGTCCTCCAAACACGACGAGTTGAGTTTTTTACCAAAAAGTTCTATTTTGGTTTCATCTGACCATATGACGTTCTCCCAATCCTCTTCTGGATCATCCAAATGCACTCTAGCAAACTTCAGACGGGCCTGGACATGTACTGGCTTAAGCAGGGGGACACGTCTCGCACTGCAGGATTTGAGTCCCTGGCGGCGTAGTGTGTTACTGATGGTAGGCTTTGTTTTTTTGTACTTTGGTCCCAGCTCTCTGCAGGTCATTCACTAGGTCCCCCCGTCTGGTTCTGGGATTTTTGCTCACCGTTCTTGTGACCATTTTGACCCCACGGGGTGAGATCTTGCGTGGAGCCCCAGATCGAGGGAGATTATCAGTGGTCTTGTATGTCTTCCATTTCCTAATAATTGCTCCCACAGTTGATTTCTTCAAAGCAAGCTGCTTACCTATTGCAGATTCAGTCTTCCCAGCCTGGTGCAGGTCTACAATTTTGTTTCTGGTGTCCTTTGACAGCTCTTTGGTCTTGGCCATAGTGGGAGTTTGGAGTGTGACTGTTTGAGGATGTGGACAGGTGTCTTTTATACTGATAACAAGTTCAAACAGGTGCCATTAATACAGGTAACGAGTGGAGGACAGAGGAGCCTCTTAAAGAAGAAGTTACAGGTCTGTGAGAGCCAGAAATCTTGCTTGTTTGTAGCTGACCAAATACTTATTTTCCACCATAATTTGCAAATAAATTCATTAAAAATCCTACAATGTGATTTTCTGGATTTTTTTTTCTCAATTTGTCTGTCATAGTTGACGTGTACCTATGATGAAAATTACAGGCCTCTCTCATCTTTTTAAGTGGGAGAACTTGCACAATTGGTGGCTGACTAAATACTATTTTTCCCCACTGTAGTAGCAATGCAAATATCATGGTACAGCTATATGGACACTCAATCATTATGGTATTTTTTATTGGTAAATTTACAAACATATATAATGATAAATAGACTTGAAACTTGTATCTCATTATGGTGTATGGTGAAATAAGTATAACCAGTTATAAGTGTAATGGCTTAGCTGATAATAACAAAAGAAGAACAATATTTACATGCCTCAAAGAGAAGGAATATAATATCTATTGTTTACAGGAAACTCATTCAACAATTCTAGAAGAAGTTGCGTGGAAAAAAGGAATGGGGGGGGGGGGGGGGGGGGCGAAATATACTTCTCCCATGGGCAAAGAAACTCAAAAGGGTGATGATATTAATTAATAGTAATTTCGATCCGAATGTGCAAATTGTCCAAATAGATACGCAAGGTAGATGGATTATTTTAAGTATGTTATTGGACCATAAACAGATATGGCTCATTAACATTTACGGACCAAATTATGATGATCCACACTTCTTTGACAATATATATAATAAATGATCAACCCTGCAAGCAATTCAAGACAATATTATTATGGTGGGGGAATATAATACTGTTTTAAATAGCTCAATGGACCGTAAAGGAAATCACACCACAAACAATCACCCTCATGCTCTTAAGGAAATCGTGAATGTCATGGATACATTAGAACTAGTAGATATATGGAGGCTTAAATATCCTGATCTAGTGAGATATACATGGCAGAGACTCAATCAAGCTAGTCGTCTTGACTTCTTTCTTATGTCATTCTCATTGGCTAGTTCTAGTTTAAAAAGTGTTGATAGGGGACAGAATGTGGTCGGACCATCATATAATTGGCATATACATTACTCTTACTGAATTTCCACGTGGGCGAGGATATTGAAAATGTAATCAAAGCCTATTGGATGATAATTTATTTTTAACAAGGACAAAGGAATTTATAACTGATTTTTAAGTCAAACGAGTTCATACTAACAAAGGAAATAGAAGGTCTAACAGAACAGATAGATGGCAATAAAAACTGTAACATAGAGGCTCAGAATAAATAGAGGAAAAACAAAAAGAAATGGAGAAACTTTTTCAAGAAAGATCAAGTGTAATATTTATAAAAATAAAGCAACTGGATGGAATATGGGAAAAATGCACTAAATAATTTTTTTATCTTCAACATAGGAATGCTACCAAAAGTAATGTAATGAAACTGGTTACAATTGACGGAGTCAGCCATGATTCATCAAATTATATTTTGAAGGAGGAAACAAAGTACTTTAAGCATATGTTTTCGTTTCAGTCGCCTCCATCTCCTCCAAGTGGAAAATATAAAGATCCAGTCCATTTAAAAAATTGGAGGCCCCTTACACTTCAGTGTTGTGATGCAAAATGTATAGCGCATAGAATTAAAAAGGCATTGTCGGACATTATTCATTCTAATCAGACAGGTTTTGTACATGGAAGATACATTGGAGGTAATATAAGGCAAATACTGGAAACAATAGAACACTATGGAAAATCTGGGAAACAGGCCTTGCTATTCATAGCAGACTTCGAAAAGGCCATTTGATAAAGTACGACTGGGGTTTATATATAAATGCCTGGAGCATTTCAATTTTGGAGAATCTCTTATAAAAATGGGGTCAAAATCATGTATAGTAACCCTAGGTGTAAATAGTAAATAATGGCTATTTCTCCCTCAGAAAGTTTTAAAACTGTGAAGAGGAGTGAAAAACAAGGTTGTCCACTATCGGCATATCTATTTATTATGGCCATCGAGATGTTAGCTATTAAAATCAGATCCAACAATAATATCAAGGGATTAGAAATCCAGGGCTTGTCATTGTACGCAGATGATTCATGTTTTCTTTAAATCCACAACTAGAATCCCTCCACATCCTCTAGATACATTTTCTAACCCCTCTGGATTACAACCAAATTATGACAAATGCACTATATTCGTATTGGATCACTAAAAAATTTAAATTTTACATTACCAGTATTTTTACCCAATAAACATGGTCTGATGGTGCATGTGGAATATACTAGGAAATATATTCCACAGGAAATTAAATGATCTCACTCCAATACATGTTAATAGAAAGTTAGGCCAAAAATAGATTGAGATCGTGCTACCATTGAAAGGTGCTATACTTGTCAATTTTTGGGAAAAATCACCCTGATTACTCTTTTGTATGATCCCAGTTTTAACACTATTAGCTTATGGTCTTGCTTACGCCTAGCGAAATTTTTTTTTTAATTATATGAGAAAAAAAATATTCGCATTTTTATTTGGAATCGGCCAAGCCAGACAACTTAAAACGGGACTATTTATATACTGAATCTGGGAATTCGAGGACTGCAATTATTAAATACTAAAGCATTAGACCTATCACTAACAGCTTCATAGTCATACAAAAGTTATACTTAATCTCCGAAGCTTGTTCTCTTAGCAAAGTAGTAAGATTGTCTCACCCAATGTTCAAAGGAATTGGCCTTTTTCCCTTATATTCAGATTACAAAACAACCTCTCACTTTCCAGTTATTTGAAAAGGCAATCATCTCCCCAAATATCACTATTTCTCTAAAACAAGCTCATAGAACGTTGGTTGCAATTTCCAATTTTAATCCTCCAGAAACCGACAGAACAAATAATGCGAACAAATATTTGTGGTTAAACTCAAATATCTACTTGACAAAAACCTTTTTTTTTTTGACATAATGTTTAAAAAAGGTATAATCATCTTCTTAAATGAATATCATCGGTAGGAGTAGGACTGGTGGAGTTATGGTCGCACATCACAGGCCTAACCAAAAAAAACATCTGGCAATGTCATTGGCTCTCTAAACTAAACCATCAAGACTTAAACACAACCAAAATAATTGCAGCCTTACCAACAAATGGAAGAGGAAAGTGGAAAAGGGGGAGAAAGTAAGGAAACTGTCTGTCGTCATCTTAGGCATTAAAGAACATATTTTTTGGTTTGGTTAAGACAACCTGTGATAACTAAAAAACTCAAACATAGACTTCTTTCACAAATTTAAAGTTATCCTATATAAGATTATTGCTACCAATAGAATGTTATATGTTTAATGGGGGATACCAATCTTCCCAGCTCTTGGGAGACAGAATCATTTAGATCATTTGTTTTGGGTACTTGTCCCATTTGTAGCTTTGTTTTTTTTTTTGTTTTTGGACACAGGTCCAGGAAATGCATAAGGGATTGCGAATAATTTACCTTGGAGCTAACCTTGTGCAGCTAGCATTAACTGGGTGATCTGAAAACAGTCATAGTCCAATCGATCACTAATATAATAATACCTGTTTTAGCACAAAATGTTTATTTTCAATTTACATTCTCTGCTGTGAAACAATGCGAATCAGAAAGGTTCATCAACTTTTTTGGGTGTACAACCAGTCACAGTACCAGTATGAAAAATACTATGGGCAAATAGAAAATCCTATATGGATGGTGTTAGAGAGATAGATGGGTTTGTAGTTGAAAACTTGAGTTTGACGGATGGGACTAATAACAACTACAACCGCTAATAACAAAGGAACTAATAATGTAAGCATATTGTGTCCATAAATTGTATATAGGTTGTAGATTTTGGGGGCTTTTGTGAAAAAGCCCCCAGTTAAAAGACATGTCTATAGAAACAAACCCCGGGTGGACAAAACATGAAAAAAGATCGGAGAGGTTGAGAAGTAGAATTTTAGGGGAAAAACAAACAAAACATTTAATTTTGGAAAAAAATTTACGTTCCATAAAAGGGAAAAATAGTAGTATAAACTGGAAGTAGAGGCCCCAAGCCAATTTTTTTGGGTGTTTTTTACTTTGTTTTCCCCCAATTAGGAAAAGGGGGGTGGGTTTTTAAAATAATAAAGGGGAATATATATATTTTTTTAAAGGATTTTGTTGTATGTACAAATGGGGAAAAACAATATTTGATAAAACTGGCCCATTTTTCGGTTTTCCTACCCTTTCCCAAAACAAATTTGAGGTCTGTAATTTTTATCATAGGGACAAAATTCCAAAATGGGGAGAGACGGAATCAAAAAAAAATCCAAAAAAATCACATTGTATTATTTTTTAAGTAATTTTTTTGCATTTTTTTGCATGACATAATATTTGGGTCACCTACCACCCCTAAGGGAATTTTCCGGGGTCTCACAGACCTGTTAGGGTTTTTTTTTTTTTTTTTTTTTTTTAAAAAAGCCCCCCTTTTTTCCACTCATTTTTTAAACCCGTATTAAATGGCAAAAATTTTTGAACTCGTTACCTGTATAAAAAACCCCCTGTTTCCCCCAAATCAAAACCAAAAAAAGACCTCCAACCCTTTCCCAAAGGGGACCAGAGGCTGTTAAGGAAAATCAGGGATAAAATTGTAGCCCTGCACAAGGCTGGGATGGGCTACAGGCAATAGCAAGCGCTTGGTGAAAAGCAAACTGTTGGCGAAATTAAATTAAAAAAAGGGTTTAAAAGATGAGGTAAAATCACCCTTTTGGGGGCTCCATGCAAGATCTCCCTCGGGGGGCATCAATACATGGAAAGGTGGGGGACCCGCCCGAACTACACGCAGGACCTGGTCAATGCCTGAAAGAGAGCGGGGCCACAGTCCAAAGAAACCATTGTAACACACTATGCCGTCATGGAAAAAAAAAAATGCGCACCCCAAGCCACCATGCCCAGGCCCTTTGAAGTTTCCCAAGACCCTGGATGACCCAAGGGGAGGAAAGGGAAAAGGGTCATGTGTCTGATGAGACAAAATAAGCTTTTTGGTCTAAAATCCACTCCCCCCCTGTTTGAGGAAGAAAAAGGATGATACAACCCCAAAACACCCTCCCAACCGTGACGCATGGGAGGTGGAAACATCATTTTTTGGGGGGCTTTTCGCAAAGGGGACGGAAAAAACTCACCGTATTGAGGGGGGTGGGGTGGGCCAGTATCGGAGAAAACTTTTGGGCCCAAAAACCCCCCCTTCCCTCGTAAAAAATTGAAGATGGGTTGTGGGTGGGGCTTTCCCGCATGACAAGACCCCAAACACCGCCGGGGAAAATAAGGGGTGCTCCCTAAGAAACATCTCAAGGTCCTAGTGGCCTAGCCTCTCCAGACCTGAACACAAAAAACTCTTTTGGGGGGAGCTGAAAATCCGTTTGCCCCAGTTTTTCAGCCCCGAAACCTGAAGGGTCTGGAAAAATTTCTGTATGGGGGGGTGGGCCAAATCCCTGCTGCGTGTTGCAAACCGGGCGCCTACAGGAAATTATATCTCTGTAAATTGCAAAAAAATTTTTTTGTACAAAAAATTTAATTTGCTTTTTTTTTTTATGTTCAAATACTTTTTTCATGCAATAAAATGCAAAATTAAATTTCTTAAAAAAATACAAATTTATTTTCTGGATTTTTGTTTTAGATTCCATCTCTCCTTGAAATTACCCATGATAAAATTTCGCCTCTACCATTTTTAGGGAAAACCTGCAGTATCAATCTTTCCCCCCACTTATGTGTGTATTGTGTGTACGGTGTTGTATTATTTAGG
>CM072241.1:1317323-1339671 GCA_036851935.1 Coregonus suidteri | reverse complement strand
CTCCTGTGTTTTTTTGGGAGTGATGTTTTTGGGAAATTTAAAAATAGTCTCCCCAAACCCTCCAAAATGTTTTGCCCAAATTTTTTTGTGGTGACATTTTAAAAACCCGGGAAATACCAACGTCTCTTTTCTGAATTTTTTAAAAGGACTTGTCTCTGCACTTTTTAAATGCTATCATCCTTTCGGGCATAAAATTTTAAAATTATTACAGCTCGTAATGAAACCGGTGTCTTTTTAAAAATGGGCGTCTGTTTTGGAGAGGGGTGAAAATTTCGAAAAGCAGGTAAAAATGTTTTTTATCCCTTTTCAGCCCTCACTCTTGGAGTTTCAACCACAAACTTTAATGTTAAAGGGTTTTTAGAGCAGTTTAAAAATGGGGGCCTTTTTTTTTTTTTTTCATTTTAACCCGGGAAAAACGGTAAATCCGCAGCTAGCCCCAGGCGGGAAATTCTGATTTTTTTACTTTTTATTTTATAGTTGTAAAGATTATAATTGTTATATATATTTTTTTTTTTTTTAAATTTTTGCGTGGCGCATATAACTTTTAAACTTTCCCAAACTAGAATCTGGTGAAAGGATATGCTGTTTTGTTAAAACTACACTAGAATAGACTGATATAAGACAATAGTCTCAATTACATTGAATGTACAAAACATTATAAAACCCCTTTGTTTTTTCCCCCATGACTTTAGATGACCAGGTGAACCGGGAAAAAGCTACGACCCTTATTGATGTCAATTTTTAAATCCCCCTTCTATCAGTGTAGTAAAAGGGGAGGGGACGGGTTTAATTTAAGTTTTTTAAAGCCTTGAGAAAATTGAGACATGGATTGGTATGGTGCCTTTCCCGGGGGTAAAATGGGTGAGCAAAATTTTTAAGTGTTTTAAAACGGGGTATGGAAGTAGGTGCCAGGCGCAAACTTTTTTCACGAAAACCCTTTTTCCCCCGTGTGTATCAAGAATGGTCCCACCCAAAGGAAATCCAACCAACTTGACAAAAACGGGGGGAACCCTTGGAGTCAACAGGGGCCAGCCCCTGGTAACGTTTTTCGACACCTTTTTAGAGCCCATCCCCCGACAAATTTAGGCTTTTTTGGAGGGTAAGGGGGGATACAATAATTTAAAAAAGGTTTTCCCTAATGTTTTGTGCACTAGTGTATATTTACAAATATATTGTGGGAAAATTGTGATCAAAAAACCCTTTCAAGGCTTTATTAGGTTATCTTTTAATTTTTAAAATTTTTAAATTTTCAACAGTGATAAGGGTGTATTTTGAAATTCCCTCCCCCCCTTTGGCCCTAGGAGGCAATGGTCAATGAAAAACCTCATTTCGAATTAGAAATTGGGGGTGCTGAGTGAAGGCCACCTAAAGGGGGGAAAGGGAAAGTGTATCAGCCCAATTCAAAAAAAAAATAAAAATTTGGGTTTTGGATTAAACCAACACGAAAACCAGAACCATCGCACCCCCAACATAACACCACCCTCATGCGGGGATAAAAGGGACCAATGAAACTTAAACCAAATGGGCGGTTTTACCTGAGGTTTTTAATTAATAAAACCCGGGGGGCCAGGGGGGGGATTTTTTGAGTTTTGTGAGTAGGATAAGAGGAAATGAAAACCGATAGAGGCACGAGGAGAAGCGAGATGTCAGTAAACTCCAGGCCCCAGCAGAAAAGGGCCCGCTTTTGGTTTTCAATTTCAAACTACTTTTAAAAACTTCAAAAAAAGTGGCTTTTAAAAACCCAAGAAAAACACGTTTGGAAAGGATAGAAGGTAGAGGCCAAACCTACAATTTAAAAAGAGCAAACCCGAACGTACCCACAAATGGCATCATGAAAATTGTCACTTTTTTTAAAGGGTTTAAAAAATGGGGAAGGGATGAGGATATGTATTGCGGAAACCATTGGCCCCGTGTACCCCTCATTTGGGTTTTAGAGCATGGCTTTTGCAACCCCCGGGGTTTTTGGGGTTTGTTTCCCCCAGGGGGGGCAGTAGAAAAAGGTTATGCACGACAAACCCGGTAATTTGCTCTGGATAAGGGGCGTCTGTAAATGACAAAATGAAAAATGTAACATTTGAGGAGTCATGCAAAAATAAATCGAAACAAAAGGAGCATAAACTTTATTGGGAAATAGGCTTGGCATGCGTGTTTGCTTTTTCCCCCGAGAAGTTATAGAAAATTATTTTTAGGTGCCCCAAAAATAAGCTTATTTGAAGAAAAAGGAGTTTGGGATGAGTCGAGAGCCCCCTTCAAAAAAATCCATCTGAAAGGGTGAGAGAGAGATCTAGTAAATTTGGGGGAAGTTTTTTACCCTATTAATAACTTTTTTCCCTCAGGCACGAGAGTGACCCCAATCTAAAACTTTCTCCCCCGCTTTTTGGGGGGGTTTAAAAAAATTGAGGGGACCCAAAATTTTGGATAGAGTAACAAAAATAATCACAGCCTTTTTCCTTTTGGGCAGAGATCAACGTAGCCTATTAAAACTCGGATTTAACCCTTTCCCCTTTCCCCCCCCTCGCGTTTGCCTCTCCCCAAAATTTTCTTTGGGAATTTACATGGCGAGTTTTTAAAAAGGAACAAACCCATAAAAAGAAAAAAAAAAAGGCGAGGAGTCTTTTAATAGCAGGGCGGCTGCATCAGTTTTTAAAAAATCACTAATAAAAATTAGCAAATAATAATAATAATGACCCTTTTTTTAATTTCTTAAAAATATTATTTTCTTTGTTGTAATAGTAGCCTATGTTGAATTAGGGACATTCTGTAGACTTGCGGGCCCTATTTAAAAACCTTTTTGTTTGGGTTATAGGCCTACCCGTAAAAGAATGCAGTTAATCTGATGGCGTTTTCCCCTCAAACATTTAAACCACTGGGCCCAGATTTCATTTAAAGTTATTTTTGTTTTAACATTTGGTTGATTTTTTCAACTAATGGGGAAAAAAACGTGAAATCAAAAAAAAAAAGTCCCTTGTCATTGGATTTTTTGTTAAAATTTGGTAAAAAAAAATACAAAAATCCCCTTTACTTTGTGGTTTTTGCAAACCAATCTTTTTTCCACGTTGATTCAATTTTATAAACATTGATTTTTTTGGTTGAAAAATGATTTGGGAAAAAAAATTTGATTAAACCCAGTTTTTGCCTGGGTTTTAAAGGTTTAAAAAAGTTTGGGTAGGCTAAAAAAACCGCCCCGACAAAACGGAAGTGTATTGGGCCCCTACTAAAAAATCCTGAAAAACCAAGTGACATAATTGGGGAAAACCAAATCAAATTTGTCAAATCAGCAAAAAAGAACCCCCATTTTTAAAAGTAAAAGCTTTGTTAATCAAGTTACATCTTTTTAAAACAATGAAAATAAGGGTACCCCTTTTTGCCCGGGAACTAGTGCTTTTTTGGCCACCCTAGGGCCCAACTAAAAATAAACCTGGGGGGATGTTTTTAAAAAAACTAATTCCCCCAAAAGATATTTTAAAAGGCAAAAAATAAAAGCTTCTGTAATTAAATTTTTAAACCCTGGTTTTTAAGGGTTTCTTTCCCTTTACATCCCAAAAAATATTTATATACTTTCATTGAATAAGGGGTCATGTTTTCATGGTTGTACATGCCCCAAAACCTTCTCATTCCCCCCAGGATACCCTTTGAGTTTCTTTAAAAAAGGGCGTTATTTAAAACAAGAAACCCCCCTGAGGGGTTTAAAAACTGCCCCTAAATGATTTTACTGGGAAAAGATTAGGAGGAGGGTTTTGAGGGCAAACATATATTTTTTCCGTTTTTTGACTGTTTTGCCCCCAACATAAAGGGAGTGATGGGAAAAAATTTTTCCCAAAAAGGGCAGGGGAAAAACTTAAATCTTTTCCCTCAATCCATTAAGACATAATACAATATTGAAAGAGAAAAGATTTTTTGTGGGAAAAATCTTCATCAAAGTCAAATATTAATGTGCGATTATTTCCCCAAAACTGGGTGACCCCTAACCCCCGGCGACCTGCGGTTGTCAAAGAAGGGGGTTTCGTGTTGGTGTTTTGAAATTTTAAGAGAAAAGGGGAAAAGTAGGTGAGGAAAAATAGAACCCGGGTAGGGAAATTTAGAGGCTTTTAAAATTTTTTGATCCTTGGGTGCTTTTCTTATCAAGGGAAAAATTTGTGGGACACCGGGGACAATGGGAGTTCATAATATTTCAGGGCTGCCAGTGCTGCTTTTTAAGCCGCCTGGGCTATTAATTTAAATTTCTTTTCCCCTGTGGGGCAAGGCCCCAAAACTGGGCGCCCCATGCCCACCAGCAGCAACTACTTACGAAAACTCTGGTGGGATTTTAAAAGGGAAAAAATCCCCCCTTTTTGGGAAAATTTAGGAAAGGTTACGTAGATTCAGATTTTTTTTTCATATATAAAGGCAAGTTAAAAAACCTGTCCCGTCAATAACTTTAAAGGAATTTTTGTTTTGTATTTTTTAGGATCCCCATTAGTTGGGGCCCAAAAAAAGCGCTACTCTTTCCCGGGGTCTGGCAAAAAAATTTAAAAATTTAAAAAAATTTCAAAACATTCATAAAAAGATTTTACAGCATTTCTAAGGGGGTGCCTTAGGCCCTATTCCAATACCAAAATATCTACAAAACAAAATTCCCTGTGTAGGGTGTGTATAGTGTTTTATGTTACCAGCGTGTGTATGCATGGTTACGCCTATGTTTGTGTTTCTTCACAGTCCCCCCTACGGTGATTTGATCTGTTTTTTAAAAACTGATTCTAGCTTGCATCAGTACCTGATGTGGGGAAAAGAGTTCCCTGTAGTCATTTGGGTCTATGTAGTGCTGGGCGCCTCCCATAGTTGTTCTGGGCATGGGGACTGTGAAGAGACTTGGTGGCTGTCTTGTGGGGGATGCAGGGGGGTCGAAGGGTGTGTGCTAGTCCCTTTTAAAAAGGACAGCTCGGTGTTTCAACATGTCAATACCTTCACAAATAGTAGTGATGAAAATCCCTCCCTCCACTTTGAGCCCGGAGGGGTTTACATGCATTTATTAATGTTTGCTTTGGGCACATCCCAAATGCCAGCCGTGTGCCCTTTTTCTAGCCCAAATTTCAATTTTCCCAAGGGCCCTCTTTGTGGCACCGGCCACACGGGCTGAACAGTAGTCCAGGGCGACCAAAAACTAGAGCCTGTAGGACCCGCGTTTTTGATAGTGCTGTTAAAAAAGGTAGAGCAGTGCTTTATTATTTGGGCAGAATTCTCCCCATTTTTAGCTACCGTTGTATCAATATTTTCTTGACCCCTGACAGTTTACAATCCAGGGTTATTCCAAGCAGTTTAAATCACCTCAACTTTCTCAATTTTAAAATTATTATTACAAGATTTAATTGTCTCACACAAAAAGAGGAAGTTTACTTTGACCAGGGGGACTTGTAGAGAATTTGGGGGCATAAACCCTTTTTTTCGGGTTTTTCTACACAGGCACGAAAAAGTCATTCTACAAGTGTATTTGCTAGTCTTCAAAATCCCCCGAGAGCAAACCCCATTCAAAAAAACACCAAAACCCTTCTAATTAGGGAAATTAAAATTTCCCTAAATATATATATTTTTGCTAAAAAAAACCGTTAATGCTGTTGAAAGGGGGTTTAAAGTGGATTTTATGTTTCTTTAGAAGTCTTGGGATTTATGTTTAAATTTTAGCTACTTATTTTACAAAGCCATCTTAAAAAAAAAATTTTAGGGGAGAAAAAATTAACCCAAAAATACAAATTTAAAATTTTTACCCCCCCAAAGTTTTAAAGGGACACTCAAAGCTTAGTTTTGAGATTTTTGAGTTTATTTCACTGTAGGCCCTAACTAATGCAGGTTCCCTGTTAAGTGAGTTGTCGCAAAAAACGTTATGTAGCGTTGGTTGGTTGTGGAAAGTAATTCGGGAAAACCATTGTAGCTTTTTTTCCCGGTTTTTATCTGTGTTATAGTTCAAAAACTCTCTTTTTTATGTTTAGTGAAAAAACTAAAAACAATTGGTTTTTTATTTTCCTTTTTAAAAAACCACTTTTTAGCTAAATAGAAGTTTGGGTTTGGGGCCCGAAACACTTTATTTTTGTTTCTACCCACTCAGTCTATTGATATACAAAAAAAGTCACTTAAAAAGGGAGGTAAGAAAAAAAAGCGATGGGGAAAAGAGAACGTTGTTATTTTTTTCTTTTGCCCCCCACCATTGGCTATTTAGGAAGTTGAAAGAACTTCCCCAAAAGTTTTGGGAAGGGGGAAAGGGAAAACAATAAGAACAAAGGGATCCGGTGGGAAAGGGCTGACAGTTTTTGAAACTGCTTCCATTTTGCCCAAAGGCAAAGGGGGGGTGCGGAATATTTTTTAAAAGGCTTCCTAAAAACTGACTAATCGAGATAACAACGCCGTTTTAAAAAAACGAGGGTTTTGTCTTCGGGCTGCTGCGTCCCAATTGGTTTTCCCTGCATTAATCTGCATCTGCAGTGGGGAGGGTTCCAATCAGGGGGTTGGTGGTTAGTCGAGTAAAAGGCTTTTTTTTTGGGGTTTTTTGCTTATTTTGAGAAAAGGGATTATTTCCGCACCCCCACTTGGGTAGAGGTGTCATGACACTTTGAGAAATATGCTAATCGCAAGACAAAGAGAGGAGGGGGAGAGAAACATTTTATTTGCTCCCTCGCTTTTCACGGTATGAACCGGAGCATTTTCAAAACATGCTGGTTCAGTGGATGAAAGGGTTTTTTTGCGATGATGGTATTCCCTTCGCCGGAACAACTTTTTTGTAAGCCCAAGAAATAGTCATTTTTCCCCAGATCAGTAGTGAGTGTGTTGGTTTCGCGTGGGTTCGTTTTTAAATAATTGCAAAAAAAACCTTTAGAATTATGTTTCCCAGCCAGAACCTTGCGAACAGTGACGTAGAATCAAAAACTGAGGAAGGTGCTCTACGAAATGAAATGCCAACTTTTTCTGGGCCCTCTCAACCCAGCTGTTTCTCTTTGGGGCTTAGATTTTGAGTGGTCCAGCCCACACCCGGGTCCCGGGAGAGGTGACCCTGTAGTGTTGAATACACGACAACCCTATTGAGCCACCCCTGGCAGGTGTCAAAATTAGAAAAACACAAAAATCTCCCTGCACCGTGGGGGGGCGTCATTTCAGCCAGCCGTGCAAGGCGGGCCGAATCTAGGGGACAAAAAAAGGGGGGACAGGGAGAGCAGGACATTTCAATCACTTGTGTTAATGGCTGTCAGGTCAACTTTTGTGTCGCTTTTTATTGTTATGAAATATGGCAGTGAAATACCGTATATATTGCAGTAATTAAAATTCCCCTTTTGTGACCCTAAAACAGTTTTTCATTCATGGTTTGTACAGTTACAATCCCCCTCAAAATATTTTGTCATTTTGTTTAGGGAGTGATGTGTCAGGGTCAGTTGTTGGTTGAAGCTCGGGACAGAATAAGCGACAAGGACGGGAAAAAAAAGGGGGGGAGGGTTTTGAGTGAAGCCTTATTGGGACTGGGTTTGAGTAAATTTGTTTTAAAATGAGTGTCACCCCCTGGCTTGGGACTTATATTTTGAGCCGGGGTGTTTTCATTCAGGTGTTCTTTTTCTTTTTTTGGGTTTCTAGGTGTCGTTTCTATTTTTGCCGTGTGACTCCCAATCAGAGGCAACGAGTGTCAGCTGTGGCGGGTTGTCTCTGTTTTGGGAGCCATTTTTAAATGTATGTTTTCCCTGGGGGTTGGGGTTTTTTGTTCCTTGTGGTCTTTTCCCCCGGATTTCACGAGTTTTTATTGTTTTGTTTGGGTGTGCTTTTTAACTGAGGTAATAAAGTCAAGTATGTTTGTTCAACACGGCGATTGGCTATCTCTTCAAGACGATCGGAAGAAAAACCCCCCAAAACCAGGACCAAGCAGGTGCCCAGGAACCCGCAGGAGGAAACGTGGTGGATGTTCCTCGGCTGGGGGCAGATTACGAAGGAGGGGGCCTCCGGCCCGGAAAGGGCGTGAAGGGGGAGATCCGGGCAGGAGGGGGAGAAGGGCGTAAAACGGGCCGTGGTCGGACAGGGAGAGGCACCCCAATAATTTTTTAGGGGGGGGACAGGGCATGGGCCCCCGGGCAGCGGAGGTCCCACAGGGCGAAATGGGGACGAGGAGAAAAGGGGACCGGGTTAGGGACCCATTGGCGAGAGGGGGGAAGGAAGTTTAGAGGCACGGCGAGAGGTACTGGGTGTTTTGCCAGTCCGGTCCGGCCGTTCCTGATCCCCGTTTAAAGGCCCGTGGTGTGTTTTCCCCGTACGGTCGGCTGTTTCCCGCTCCAGCAAAGCCTACGGGGTGCGTCGCCAGCCTGCCCGGGGGTGTTTTTTGTCCACGCACCAAGCCTACGGGGGTGCGTCGGGCAGCCCCGCCCGGTGTTTCCTGCTCCACGACCAAGCCACGGTTTTTGCGTCGACAGCCAGCCCGGCCTGTCCGTCCACGCACCAAACCCCGGGTGGGGTGCCCCCCGCCCGGGTGTTCCGCTCCACGCACCCAAACCCACGGTGTGCGTGACAGCCCGCCCGGCGGGCCCTGCTCCAGCACCAAACCTACGGGGTGCGTCGCCCGCCCAGCCCGGCCTTTCCTGCCCACGCAAAGCCTACGGTGTGCGTGACAGCCCAGCCGGGTGTCCCTGTCCACGCACCAAACCCCGGTGTGCGTCCCAGCCCTCCCCGGCCTGTTCCTGTCCACGCACCCAACCCACGGTGTGCGTGACAGCCCAGCCCCGGGGTCCCGCCCCCCGCACCAAACCCACGGTGTGCGTCGCCAGCCAGCCCGGCCTGTTTCCTGCTCCCCGCACCAAGCCCACGGTGGCGTCCCGCCCGCCGGCCTGCCCCGCTCCAGCACCAAAGGGCCCACGGTTGTGCGTCGCCAGCCCTGTCCGGCCCGCCCTGCTCCACGCACCAAGTCTACGGTGCCGTCGCCAGCCCGGTCCAGCCCGTTCCTGCCACTGCACCAAGTCTACGGGCGCGTCGCCAGTCCGGCCCGGCTCGTTTCCCGCCCCCTCCACCAAGCCAGGGGTGCGAGTCGCAGCCGGGAAAAACCCCCCGGGCCCGGCAGGTTTCCAGATCAGGTACCCCTTATTCTCCCCAACGGAGCTAAGCTAGCCCCTCCCGCTATCCAGGGCAGCTCCCGCCAGCGGAGCCAGACTGGACAGGGCGCTATGGGGGTTCATTGGAGGTGGTGGTCAAGGCCGGAGGCGAACCGCCGCCGGGGGTATGCCCGTCCAGCCCCCCCCGTTTTGTTTATTTGAGGCGGGGCGCAGCCCGGCCCCTTTTAGGGGGGGGGGGGTACTGTCACACCCGGCTCGGGACTCTATATGTTGAGCCAGGGTGTTTTCATTCGATGTTTTCTTTTTCTTGTTTGGGTTCTGGGTTTTTTCTTTTTTGCTGTGTGACCCCCAATCAGAGGCACGAGGTAGCTGTCGGGGGTTTGCTCTGATTGGGGCCATTTTTAAACTTTTTGTTTTCCCTTGGGGTTTGTGGGTTTTTTGTTCCTGTCGGTCTTGCCCCGGGGATTCAGAGTTTTTATGTTTTTTTTAGTGTGTTATTATCAGCGGTATAAAGTCAATATGTTTGTTCAACACGCTGGCATTGGTCTATTTTCTCTTAAAAGCGACGTGAAGAGAGAAAATAATTTTTTTTCGAAGAGGCCTCTCTTTTCAAGATGCTCTTTGGAACCTTGGATCCCCCCAAAAAGGGGGTTATGGAAAAAAAGAGTATCCTAGGGGTTTTTATAACGAAAAGAAAGAGGGGAAAATATTGCACTAAAAAAAATTTAGAGTATCAATTTTTTTAGGGTTTGTGTCGTGTCAAGTAATATAAAATAGTGCACATTTAGTTTGATTGTGTCACATAAATTTACATACCCATACAGTGAAAAAATTTTTTGGTGAAAATTGTGATTTAATACAGTATTTAAGTAATGTGAGCACTTAATTTAATATAAGATAAAGTAATAAAGTTTAAATTGTGCTGTTTTTGGGGGTTCTATATTCAGTCGTTTATCAGACAGGAGGAAACAGGGTTCTCAAAAATTTAAATTAAAAACTTCTTTTGACCTAAACCCGTCCCTTAAAACCTGTTGTTGTTTTTGGAAAGCACCGCTTACAGACGTGTTAAAATGACGGGGGGGGGAAAATAGGGGAACCAACACCCGTATGAAATAGGAATCCAAAGGGAAATCATGTCTTTTTGAAAAAGCTATAGCGCCTCACTTACAGCCTGAATTAAAGATTACATTTGTTTTTTGCTGGCCTACACAAAATACCCCATAATGTCAAAATTTAAAATTTTGTTTTTCAAAATTTTTACAAATTAATTTAAAAAAGAAAAGCGAAATGTCTTGAGTCAATAAGTATTCAACCCATTGATGAAAGCCTAAATAAGTTCAGAAGTAAAAAATTTTCTTAAAAAAGTCACATAATACATATATATACAAAACTAGTGGACATCCCTTAAATTAGTGAATTTTGGGTATTCAGCCAAACCCATGCGAAAAGGTGTAAAAATCGAGCCCCACAGCCCGAATCCCATAGACAAACATTGGCAGTAGAATGGCCTTTTGAAGAGCTCAGGCCTTCAACGTGGCACTGTCATAGGATGCCACCTTTCCAAAAAGTCGTTTTTAAATTTTGCCCCGCTAGAGCTGCCCCGGTCAACTGTAAGGTGTTATTATGAAATGGAAAAGTTTTTGGAACAAAAACGGGCCAGGTGAAGTGGTAGGCCACACAAGCCAAGAACGGGACCACGAGGTGAAGGCGTAGCGTGTAAAAATCGTCTGGTTTTTCGTGGCAACATAAATACGATTTCCCAAAACTGCCTGGAAGCAACGTCAGCACGGGAAACTTTCGCGGGACCCTCAAAAAGGGTTTCCATGGCCGAACACCGCACCAAGCCTAAGATCGCATGGCAATGCCAAGCGTTGGCGGAGGGGAAAAAGTTTGTTCTAGGGAGGGAATCATTTTTAACCATCGGGCAGTCCGAAGCCCAAATTGGGGGGTTGTGGATGCCAGGAGAATCTACCTCCCCAAATGCAAGTGCCAACTTAAATTTTTGGTGGGGGAGGAAAATGGTTTGGCCTTTTTTTTCAGGGTTCGGGCTCTAAGTTCAGTGAAGGGAAAATTTAACGTACAGATACAATGACATTCTAGACGTTTCTGTGCTTAATTTTGTGGAAACAGGGGGAAGGCCCCTTCCTTTTTCAGATGAAAAGCCCCGTGACAAAGCGAGGTCAAACGAAATAGTGGCGAGCGGGTGGAAGAACGATGGCCTGACGAGCCCGACCCCAACCCCCCGAACACCCTTTGGGGGAATGGAACACCGATTTCCCGCCCGGCCCAAAACGCCAACACAGGCCCGACCTCCTTTTTTTTTTTTTTTTTTTTTTTTTGGGGGTGAAAGGAAGCAAAGTCCCGGCAAGTTCCCAAAATCTAGTAAAAAAACACAAAAATTAACCAAAAACCAGGGAGGTTTTTCCCAATCCCCGCAAAGATGGGCCCCTATTGGTAGATAGGTAAAACTAAAAAAGCAGACAGAATATCCTGGCCAGGGGTGCTTTAAAAAGTACGATTTTAAAGGCTTGATAGGAGAAAACGGGGATGAGAAAAACTTTTTAGTTACTCCAAAAATAAAAACCCAAATTTGACAGAGTGAAAATTAGGAAGCCTGTACGAATACAAATTTTCCTATAGTAAAACGCAAAGAAGGGGCAAAAAAGGGTTTGGGGAAAAACCAAACCCCTACACAACTTTAAAGGCTGCGTGGGTGAGGGCGGAATAAAACGAAGGACGCAGAGGAAAATCCAACAGACTTGTATTAAGCCGAAAACGGAAAACGGACAACACTTCCCCGAAGGCGAAATACGCACGAAGGCAAAAAAGAAAAAAACACGCAAAACAGGGCGAAAACTCCAGCGCAGT
The DNA here is from genome assembly GCA_036851935.1 of Coregonus suidteri. Taxonomy (NCBI): domain Eukaryota; kingdom Metazoa; phylum Chordata; class Actinopteri; order Salmoniformes; family Salmonidae; genus Coregonus; species Coregonus suidteri. The sequence continues at coordinate 1,327,756 of CM072241.1, read as the reverse complement.
GGAGAGAACTCAACGAGCGAAAACACGTCTGAACAACAATAAATAAACAAAACCGAAAAACAAACGGGAACAAAATAGGACACTAAGCACAAAAATGAAAACAGGGTGTGACAACCTCAGACAAAAAAAAAAAGAACATGAAACATAAACGGGGGGCAGTAGTTCCGGAGACAACGAACGCCGAAGCCTGCCCGCCAAGGGGAGAGAGGCGCCCGGCCAAACCGGGCAGTACCCCCCTTCGCGCGGCCCCCGCGTGCGCTGATCCGGGCCCCGGGGGACGACCCGGAGGACGCGGAGCCGGGCGCGTGGGTGCCCACGATGGAAATTTCCGTCAGGGAGCGGGCCCAAAAATGCTCCCCGGCACCCAGCCCGCCCCCGGGGACTTTACCCTCCCATCCACTAGATACTGGAGACCCCCATCGACGTCCGAATCCAGAGGGCCCTCAGGGAGTAGCCGGTGCCCCCTCGTTTCCCAAGGGGGCGGGGGTTTCCCTGACTCAGTCTTGGAGGGGGAGTACCCCCGGGCCCTGAGGGGGACACAGGAACGGGGGTAATATTTTATTTCAACAGGTAGCTGAAATTTTATAACACACCCGTTAAACCCTTTCCCAGGACTTTAAAGGGCCCTAAAAACCCGCCGACCCATTTTCGACGGGGGCAGGCGGAGGGGCAGGTTCCTGGTGAGAGCCAGACTCGATCCCCGGGTGCTTTACCCCCGGCCCTCACTGCGGTGGAGTCAGCGCTGTTTTATGACGCGGAGGGCCCTGCGGGTGGGTGTGCAGCGTTCCATGCCCCTCCGAGCGCCTCCCCCACTCATCCACCGAGGAGCCTCGATTGGTCGTGCCGGGGTGCCAGAACGGCGGTAACAAAACACACTTTGGAAAGGGGTTAGTTAGTGGAGGAATGGCGTGGGGAATTCGGGCCCATTTCGGCCCGGGAACGACCTTCCCACTCCCCCGGGCGGGTCCGGCAGTAGTTCTAAGAAACCTCCCCACCCCTGGTTTTACACTTTTCCACCTCCCTTTACTCTGGGGGGAAAACCCGAGGTGAGGCTCACCGAGCCCCCCAACGCCCCATAAAGGCCCTCCAGATTTTGGAGGTAAATTGGGGACCCCGATCAGACAAAATTCCTCGGGACCCGTGTCCCGGAAACAGGGTGAATGGGCTCAGCATTTTCGGGGCGGTAGGAAGGCCCGGCATGGGAGCAAACGACGGGCCCTTTAAAAAAACCGGTCACAACGACCCAGTATAGGGTTCCCCCCTTGGAAGGGGAAGGCAGAAGGAAATCCCCCGAGGGTGGGACCATGTCGTTGTGGCACGGGCAGGGGTAGTAATTTACCCCTAGGAGATGTCTGGGCGCCTTACATGGGCGAAAACCCCGAGCAGGAGGAAACATAAACCCTCACACCCCTTCCCAAGTGGGCCACCAGTTTGGCAAAAGACAGGCCTTCGGCCGATCCCCGGAGTCCAGAGGAGGGTGCGTGTGAGCCCAATGATCAACGATCCCGAACCGAGCGGAAGTACCCCGACCCCCCGGGCACTTGGTGGACTAGGGCGGGCGTAACGCCCGCTGAGTTCCATCGATACACTCCCGGCCCCAGACACGACCCGGGCAGTAGGGAGGGGGCCCCACGGACCTTCCCCGTGCATACCCCCGAGACAGCGCATCTGCCTTCCCATTTGGACCCAGGGATGTAGTGATTTTAAAAGTAAACCGGGCAAGAACAATTCCTTTTGCCTGGGAGGGTTAAACCCTCCTCGCTGCCCGGATGTACTCCAGGTAGGGGTGGTCCTCAAAAGGGGAAAGGGTGTGACCCCCCTAAAGCCAGTCCCTCCCCACCTTTAGGGCCGTACCACGGCTAACAGCCCCTTCCCCTACGTCATAGTTCCGCTCCGCCGGACGAGTTCTTAGAAAAAAGGGGCACAGGGGGGGATTTTAGTGGCGCGCCAGACCGTTGGAAAGAGGGCCCCTAGACGGCTTGACGCGCCCCCTCTACCTGGAACGGCAAAGAGGGATGGATGCGCCACCCCGGGGGCCGAGGAAAAACGGGCCCTTCACCCTCCCAAACGCCCTGTCCCCCCGGGCCCCAACCATCAGAGCACCGGCCCCCCCTTTCAAAAGAGACGTGAGGGGAGCTCCCACCGCCCAAAACCCCGGATAAACCTGGGTAGTAATTCGCAAACCCAAAAACTGCTGCACCTCCTTCACAGGGGTTGGTTTTTTCCCAATACGCACGGCCGACCCCCCGGTTCTACCCCCATTTCCCCCCTGAGCAGACAACTGATCCCCAAAAAAAGGAGACGACTCCGGGAAAAAAAACAGAACTTTTTGCCTTCAAACAGGTCTGCTCCCCCAGCCTCCGCAACACTCTACGCCCCAGGGCCACATGCTCGACACGGGTAGGCGAGTACCGAGAATGTCATCAATGTACACAACCCCCCCTCCCCCTGCTGCCCTGAAGATTCATCACGAAGATGAAAACGACGGAGCGTTCTAAACCCGGGGCATGACCAGATACTCGTAAGGGCCGAGGGGTACAAAAAGGCTGTTTTCCCATATCGCCCCCTGATGGCACAATTTGTACGCGCTCCTGAGTTTAAATTTTAGTAAAGAAAACCCCCCCCATGCAACGACCAGTCAGGGTGAAAATAGGGAGGGAAACTGTACTTCCCCGAATTGATTAAACCCCAGGGTAATCGAGCACGGGCGCAAACCACCACCCTTTTTCTTAAAAAAAAAGAAACTCGAGGAGCAGGGGAAGGGAAGGCCGTATGTACCCTTTTCAGAGATTTTTTATGTAAGTCTCCATAGCTTTTTTCTTTTTGAGACAGAGGATACACATGCTCCGTGGGAGCGCACCCCCTCCCGGGAGGTCTATGCACAATCTCCCTGCCCAGGGGGGCAAAAATGCGTCGCCCGGGTTACTAAAAGCAAAGCCAAATCCCCATACTCAGGGGGAAGTGCAATGCGGGCATGGTTTGGACTCTCCCCGAGGGAGCCCCCCACGGGAAAAGCCCCCAAACATCTCCCACCCCACGAGCAGACCACTCCATCAGAGCCCCTCCGCCCCCGAAAGGGAGGGTTTGGGGGACTCAACCAGGGATGCCGCACCACCGGTACGAGGGGAAATTTAATAGAAAAAAGGAATCATTCCCGAGACCCCCCCGCGCCACATCAAGTGGGGCCGTACCTCCCCGATCAAGCCCTACCCCCGGAGGCTATCTAGGGCATGAACGGGGAAAGGAACTAACAGAAGAAGGGGAATCCCTAACGCTAAACAAAATTTTTTTCAATCAATTCCCCCCGCGCCTGATTACCAGGCTTTTGGGGAATGAGGTGCTCCTGTGGAAAAAAGCACAGGCATACAAAAAAGGCAAAAGAGAGCTCGGGTGAGTGGGGCGCCTATCACCTGGAGGGGAAACCCCAGGCGGGACCGTCGCCTCCCCTAGGAGGCCATCCCCCGCACCTGCCCCGGTGTGTCCCCCCCGACCACAGTTGGTGCAAGGGATGGACCCCTAGTAAGCCGACCTCCTTCTTAGCGCCAGCGCCCCCAGCTCCTGGGGCACGGGCCGGAAGCGTGGGGTGAAATGGGCGGACCCCCTCGGAACGCCCCCGGGTAGCTAGCAGGTTATCCACGATGGACGCGACCAAATGGTCGAAAAATGAGGCTGGGGTCCTAAGGCCAGCTCCCGACGGAGTCCTCTGTAGGGGCTACACCCTGTATGATCGACGAGGGGCCCCCTCATTCCCCTCATCTGCCGTAGAGTACGAATTCGAGGGCAACTCCTGAGCATCCTCCCCCCCTGCCGGGGGAAGACCAGACGCTCCCCCGCCCCTTTCCCCTCCGGGGGATGGGGAAACACCGCCTTTAAGCGGGGGAAACCGTTGTACGTTTGGTGTCCCGTCATCCCCCTCCACTCCCCGTTGGCCCATTCCAACGCCTTTTCCCGGACAGGCAGGAGATCGGGCGGGACACGTCTCAGTCCCCAGGCGCCGGATGCCGGGGCCCGTACAGCTCCCCCTGGAGAAGGAAACCCTGGCACCCGGCCCGCGGTCCCCCGTAAGCCCTCGGGAGGGGAGGGAATCCCCGGGTTTGGGCGGGAATAGGGGAGGCGATGGGGTGGCACGGAGGGGGGGGGGGAGGGTCCCCCCCGCCCGGGTGGTGGGACACCTCCTGCAGGCGGTCCCCCTCTGCGGATCGGTCCTTGCTCCCGGACCCTGTCCTCCAGAGTCGCCTGGGCTGCTGGCGGCTCCTGCCTGATTCCATGGTGTTCCCTTAGTGTTTATCTAGTCAAGGCTTGCTGTAGGTGCAGTGGCGGAATCAACGCAGGACGAGACGGATAATCCAACAGATTGTATTAAGCGAACCGGCAAAACGGACAACACTTGCCGAAGGCGAAACTACGCACGAAGGCGAAAAGAAACAAAACAGCGCAAAAAACAGGTGCGTAAACTCCAGCGCAGTGGAGGAGAAGCTCAACTGAGCGGAAACACGGTCTGGACACAATTCAATAAATACACAACACCTGACAAACACAACGGGGGGGAAGTAAATAGGACACGAATGACACTGTAAAATGAACACAAGGTGTGACAACACTCAGACAACAGCAAAAGCACTGAAACATACAACGGTGGCAGCTAGTTTTCCGGAGACAAGGAAACCCCGAATCCTGCCCGAACAAGGGAGAGAGGCAGCCTCGGCGAAAACCGTGACAAATCCACTGAGTCCACTCCACTTTCATATTTTCCAAGCATGGGGTGGCTGCATCATGTTATGGGGATACTTGCCATCAGCAACTTTTTTATAATAAAATCAAAACGTAATAGAACAGAAGCACAGGCAATAATCCTAGAGGAAAAACCTGGTTCAGTTCGCTTTCCGACAGGCAACCCGGAGGAACAAATTCACTTTTCAGCAGACAATAAACCTAAAAAACTCAAGGCCAAATATACAGTGGAGTTACTTACAAAGACGACATTGAATGTTCCCTGAGTGGCCTATGTTACAGTTTTGACTTAAATCGTCTTGAAAATCTATGGCAAGACTTTAAAATTGTCTGTCTAGCAATGATTAACAAACCACCAAAGAATATAGTTGTAAATATTGTTACAATCCAGGTGTGCCAAACCTCCCTTAGAGAACTTGCCCATAAAGACTCACAGCTTTATTCCGCGCTGCCAAGGGGATTCTAGGCAAGTATTGACTCAGCGGGTGATGGAATACTTATCTAAGGCAGATTAATATATATATATATATTTTTTTATTATTTGAGATTCTTCAAAGTAGCAACCCTTTGCCTTCATGGGACAGCTTTGGCACATACTAATAGTAGCTAATCAAGATATATTAGCATTTTGCTTTTTTAAGCTCCGCCAAGCTGTCCACTAAGGGCTTGCCTTTGTACATCATCATAACATGGCCTCTGTCTTTAATATTATATTTCCTTCCCAATCATAATCTAAATCAGTGGTTATATTGACATTCAGCATTTTGGTTGTTTTATAAGGCTGTTTTCATCAGTAATGACACATGCATGACACGCTGAGGGATATGAAGAGCAGATAAAGACTGCCATTTAATAACCGCTAAGTTTGCTGATAAGACGCAATGCCTTGCTAAGGCGGACCATCTTTGTGAGTCTGGATTGAGTTCAATACTGTACAGGCATTTACTGAGAGGAAAGAAGCCGAGATGCGTTTGTGCCTATTCATGGTGTGAATCCTATCTTGCGTGCGTGTATGCATTTTAAGATATGCATTAGCTGTCGTTCTAAATTATAAATTTAGTCTACTTTGGCTGAAATTTAAAAAAACATGGATATATTGAATATTTGAACTACTGTAATATTAAAACTATTTCATACAACCTATGCCACCATTCACTATATGTTTTGGTGTGGTGTTTTGACTCAGCTATCGGCCCATTATGTTGCAGTTACTGGGATGGGTGGTTTATTTATTGGATATGGTATGCGTTGGATGAATACAACAGCATTTTGGATTCCGAGTTTGTTGGTGGTTTTATTCATAGAAGCCTGTAGCCACCACGGCCATAGTATGGTCCCTCTCCCCCTGCTTTAGTTTAGTTTCTCCAATTGTTTTTGGCTGGCTTGGTTTGAGGGTCTTTGTTGGGGTATCAGATTCCGAATTCAATTGGGAGGGTATGGCCAGCTTCCTTTTGGTGGCTCTTATAAATTGTATTTATTTAGCCATGACATTAATTAGCGAGGACTTATATTCAGGAAATTAAGAGCTTCGTCGTTTTTGCCAGACGAAGGAGATCTGTTGAAAATGGACACCAGCTTCTTCAAACACAGAGCAGCCGTCCCACACTCTGGCAGGTAGAAATCAAATTAGCACTCTCTCCAGTTTCTGTTGACAAAGTTAGGTCAGTGGATTTTTTTAGTGAGGTCACGATTTATGATGATGCATATAGGGGAAAACACGGGTGATGTTTAGATACCTAAGGAGATGATTAGTTCTAACCCAAAATCCTCCCATAAGTCCCTAGGACCTCTTGTAATGTGTTTTTATTGATGTAAAATACATATATCAAAGCCCTCCTGTTGTTCGCTTAAAAATACTAGCTTCCTCTTTTGTCTACTATATGTTATTTAAAAAAAAATAAATACATATATAATACTGCAGTTTTAGCCATTTATAGCGATGCATCACACATTGGACCACCTTTAGGCTTACATTTAGAGCAGTGTTCCGGAATTTAACACCTGAAAGAGTTTGTGTCTTTTTGAAATGTAAGCCTAAAGGTTGTCCACTGTGTGATGGCTAAAAACATAGTAATAATATACGTGGGTTAAGACCAAAGAGGGAGATTTCACAACAACATGGAGGGCTTTGGAGAGTCAAGTGGTCCTAAGCGTTTATTGATGTCCTTCCCGCAAAGCATCCGCAGGGTTGTCAGGCTCTCTTTCCAGGGCCATAGTGGCCTCCTGAGGTGCTGCCTCCATTGGGCCTGAAAGGACTGGGAGGCCCGGAGTCCCCTCTGTTGTTTAAGGTGATGCACATGAGCTCACACAGACCGCTGGAAGTCCCGACCTTCATTCACATAACCAGGACACCTAAAAGACCATCACTCATAACAATCTGCCTCCTTTATCTTTGTTCTATTTAACTCTCTCCCCTCCACGTTTTCCAGACTCTTTAAAACGAAGAAAGTAATTGCTTTTTTGTGGAAGCAAGAGATTATAGAAACCATCCTCCATCTTTTTCCTCCCTAGCTCACTTGCTTCTTCTCTTCTATCTTCTTCTTCTCTTCTTCTTCTTCTTCTTTCTTTTCCTTATTCTTCTTCTTCTTCTTCTTTCTTTCTTCTTCTTCTTCTTCTTCTTCTTCTCTTCTGCTTCTTCGTCTTTCGTCTTCTTCTTTCTCTTCTTCTTTCTATCTTCTTCTCCTTCTTTCTCTCTTCTTCTCTTTCGTTTCTTCTTCTTCTTCTTCGTCTTCTTCTTCTTCTTCTTCTTCTCTTCTTCTTCTTCTTCTACTTCTACTTCTACTTCTTGTTAGTATTACCTCACCATAAAATGAGACAAAACGGAATCAAAGGAAGAACTTTGAGTATGAGCATATTTATTACATTGCATGAATTTGGTGCGATGAACATTAAGTTAATTTATTTCTGTCTAAGCAAGTGAGTCTTCCTGATCTCCATTATCCACCCTCCATCTCCTATCCCATCCCATCTGCTGTGGTGTCCTGTAGACAGTGAGTACAGTGAACTTCAGATCTCCTGCAGGGAGGTGGGGGAGGCAGGTTTGGGTATATTTACATTTTTACATTTTTAGTCATTTAGCAGAATGCTCTTATCCAGAGCGACTTACAGTTATATCTAGACCCCGAGGCCTGAAAGACTGGAGAAATAGATGCATGTCAGAGATAGGACAGCATAATGGCCTGTTTGTACAGTGTTTTCTCTCTCTCTCTCTCTAAACTGACAAAAAGAAGGGTTGCACAATGACAACAACTAAATGCATGAACGCAGAAGGATGACTCTTGTTGCACAATACAGTTATTCTTGAGAGAAAAAATGCTTTGTTGAAGTGACGCATGGCGTGGAGTTATTCAGTTACCTAAAACTGGGTCAATGGTTGTGTGTATAACTGAAAGCAGGGCTTGAAATTGTAATTATACTGGAACTAATATTGCTTTTCAGAATGACCCATGATGAGGCATGCTGCTCTCTCCAGAGCTGTTGCTCTTTGTCCCTCTGTCTTGGTTGACGTCCGGAACCAACAAACTCATGTCAACAGTCATCAAACATAGATGTTTTCAGCAATGTTTACATTTACTTTACATTAGACGTGTCTCTTGTGGGAACAAACACATGCTCTTGGATGTAAAGTCCATGATAGTAATTAAGCTGTTAAGTGCAGAGAAGATGATTTGCAACATATTTACAATGCATTTACAACATGCTCATGATACACTGCTAATAATACCCACCACAAAATTCAATAATAATGACATCGTCTCAGTGACATTTGAGGGTGATTGAAACATATTCAAAGAGGACATGTAGGGGAGGTACAAATGACAGAATAATATGTTTGCGTAAACAACATGTTCTCTAGTATGATAAGTACATATTATATTTAATAGGTAATGTTCATTTCCTTTACATGGGTACTGTACACTATAGTTCTAGACCAGGGGTGGGCAAACGTTTTGTCTCGAGGGCCACATCGGGATTCCAGAAAAAGGGCAGTTATTTAAAAATATCTAGGTATGTATATAGAACATTTTTTTAAATAATAATATAATAATAATGAAAAATCAAATATATAGGTCCCATGATCATGTTCTATCTAGTTTCAATTTTCTCCTCAGGGAGCCCCAGCTGTCCCAGGGCTAGCACACCTGATTCAACTTGTCAATTAAAACAATAATAACATCTATGGAATTGAAACAATATATTTTGGCTAACCAAAAATAAAACAAAAACCTGTATGGTTCTTTGGAAGGTTCTAAAAAGAAGCTTTAAAGGATTGAGGAAGGTTCTTTATAGAACCATTCTCCATCAAGGTTCTATAAAGAACCATAAAAAAGCCAAAATGGTTTGTAACCATAGCGGAACCCCTTTTTTGTGTTATAGAGAGCCTTTTATTAATGGTTCTTTAGGGAACTTATGAAAGGGTTCTTTATATAGCACCATAGAGGTTCCATTTGGAACCTTATGAGCGTGGTTCTTTATTTAACATTCAAAAAAGGGTTATATAGCACCAAAAAGGGTTCCGCTATGGTTACAAGCCAAAGAAAACCCCTATTTGGCACTATTTAGAAAATTATTCACAAGAGATGTTGAATTCCAACCGTAAGCTATCAGTTATATAACTATTCATCTGCACTCTTAGAAATAATGTTTTCGAAAGGGTTCTTCGGCTGTCCCCATAGGAGAGCCTTTGAAGAACCGTTTTTGGTTCCAGGTAGAAACCTTTTTGGTTCCAGGTAGAACTCTTTTGCATTCCATGTAGAACCCTCTGTGAAAAGGGTTCTACATGGAACTCAAAAGGGTTTCTACCTGTAACCTAAAAGGGTTCTTCAAAGGCTCTCCTATGGGGACAGCTGAAGAACCCTTTCCTAGCAGGCAGCAGTATATCCATTGATTGCTGTTATCACAACAAGATGATCCCATTGAGAAACACCAGCCCCAATATAGTTTAATTAACAGGCTTATTTAATTAGAGTGAAATGAGACAACATTTAGCTAATGTTCGTTTAATTCCTGTTCATAGATCGATTCCTCAATTAGAGAGAAGGTTGCAAATGTACTTTTTTTGTGCAAACATATGGCACTGCAGAATGGTGTGGACCCTGGATGAGTGTACGCACTCCCAGATACTTAATTAGCCTCTAGTATGATATAAACGCTGAGCCTCCACGAGATTTAAAATCACTCCCCCCAGAACTTTTCACATGGAATTACATCTATTGTTATTTAGTCTTTATTTAGTCATCACAATGAAGAACTGCCTTCATTTCGTGACCCTAACGATTTAATTAGATTTGTTTTTGTGGGTGCGCGTGTTTGTGTGTATGCGTTGCATATAGCGTTGCATGTGCGTTTGTCTGGTTTGTTTGTAAAGAATATAGAATGTGATAGTTCTGTGCTATTTATCCCATTCAAAAGGCAGAATTGTCATCATTATAACCAGCCCTAGCACGGCTGTATCCGACTGTCCCTTCATAGTGAATCCAAAACACTGGGGCAGGCAGCATATGTCTTAATTTATGCCGTGGCACATTCGCCCTTGTCCCCCTGCATCAGGGGTGGAGGAGCTGCCATGGTCCCATTTGTGTGATAAGACTAGCACGCCAATCGTGGGGATCTGGCGGAGACAAAGATCAGGGCCAGCAATGAGCCTCTCTATCGACGAGCAGCGGTCTATTTCATTACCATAATCTCCCAATCCTTTATCG